>CAUYQU010053713.1:0-13119 GCA_963574635.1 Cheracebus regulus | reverse complement strand
CACCATATTGATGCCGAACTTAGTGCGGACACCCGATCGGCATAGCGCACTACAGCCCAGAACTCCTGGACTCAAGAGATCCTCCAGCCTCAGCCTCCCGAATAGCTGGGACTACAGGCACGCGCCACCGCGCCCGGCTCTGGTAGATTGTTTTAAAGCATCTTACTGACACGCTGACAAGACTTAAACTTCCACTGCTAAAAACCACTCATATCTTACTGTTGTCCAAACCCAAAGAATCAAAGAATCAAATGGCCAACTCAATGCTGTTAGAATTATAATAGTAATACTGGTTTCTCTTCCTCTTGTCTTCCAAATCTCCCATGGAAAAATGATCACCTCCATTGACAAGCACCATCATCTGCAATTGGAGTAATCTGAAGCTGGCATTGTACTTTGCTTATCTCGTCAACCCACATTCCAAGGAGTTGAGGGATTTGATCATTTACAAAGGGGATTTGACCTGCATTTCTACCCTCTACCACCACAAAACAAATAGTGAGGTCATTCACCCTTTTCTTCACTTCTAAAACCCTGTAGTGTCCATCTTTCCTGTTGCAAAGAAGCAGTAGAGGGGCAGAATCAGTCCGCAGGTGACAAATATTCTTTCTGCCTTGCAGCTCCTACTTCCACCAGTTCTCTTCTTTCCCACTCTCTGGTGGGTGAGAACTCTGGTGGGTAAATGTCTTTCCTGAGAAAGGAAGGCTCAACTAAGTGGGTGGTTCTGAAACAAAAATAGTGGCAAAGACTTGGCTGATGGAGAAGTATCCAAGGCAGTTTTGTGGGATCTTCCTGTCCCTTCAAAAGCAACTGGGATCTGGATTCATATATTAAAGGGATAGTTCCTTTGATAAGGGTCTCTGTGTGCCAGATTCCTGCCCAGAGCCAGTAGCCCCATTGAAGTATATGATAGTTCTCATAAGGATGGGAATGGAGAAAGGTTTTCAGAATCGCCTGCAGAGCTTATCCAAAATATACATGCTTGTCCACTCCACCCACCCCAATCCTCTGGTCTATCAGAATTACCTTGGGGTAGGATGTTAACCATATACAGTTCAGAAAATCTCCATAGTGATTTTACTTCACTTGCTTTAGTCCTAATCGAAAGCTACTGAACAGGGAATTATCCAGCCATTTGAGTTACTTTGGAAGTATTGTGGCTACATGGAGTCTATAAATGAGGTGCCCATTCACACACACACACACACACACACACACACACACACACACGCACACACACACACACACCATGTGCCTCAAATAAGATATGGATGGGATTGGACATATCCATAGTCACCTGAAGGAGAAAGGGGCAGCTCCTAGGCATAATTGAGGATATTACCAAGCCTAGAATGTGTCAAATTGAATGGATGGATAGTATAGAGAAAAGAGAAGGTTGGTCAGTCAAGAGAACATACACAAAGGGAAGCCACTGAAGGAAGGACTGGTAATGCCCGCCCATCCCTGAGGGAGCCTCAGCAATTAGACGTAAGCGTCATGAACCAGTGGCAAAACCATCACTATCACAAGAAGGATGTCAGGCCACCCAAGGCTGATGTCAGTAGGCATCCGTCAACCTAATATCCCTGTGCTAATTCCTTGCTTATTCAAACAAGCTTCTGGCCCCCTCTCTTAAAGGAAGAGAAAACACTGGTCTATGTTTTTGGTCCCCAAGACAGCAGTCTTTCGTGGTAAATAGCTTTTGAGTAATCATGATTTGGCATCCCATAAAGCTTGATCCCAAGTCCCCTGCTTGATATGGCCCACGCTTACTATTCAACCTCACCTTTTTTTTTTTTTTTGAGACAGAGTTTCACTTGGTCGCCAGGCGCCAGGCTGGAGTGCAGTGGCGCAATTTCGGCTCACGGCAATCTCCGCCTCCTGGGTTCAAGCAATTCTCCTGCCTCAGCCTCCTGGGTAGCTGGCACTACAGGCGTGCACCACCAGGCCCAGCTAATTTTTTTTGTATTTTTAGTGGAGACGGGGTTTCACCATGTTGGTCAGGATGGTCTCGATCTCTTGACCTAGTGATCCACCCACCTCAGCCTCCCAAAGTGCTGGGATTACAGGCGTGAACCACCACGCCCAGCCTCAACCTCATCTTAAATCACAAAGGTGACATGATATGATCTTCTTAAAAGCACTTTTTGTTTGTTTGGTTTGGTTTTTGTTTTTGTTTTTGAGAGGGAATCTCACTCTTTCTCTCAGGCTGGAGTGCAATGGAGTAATCTTGACTCACTGCAACCTCTGCCCCCTAAGCTCAAGGGATCCTCCTACCTCAGCCTCCAAAGGAGCTGGGATCACAGACGTGCACCACCAGGCCCAGCTAAGTTTTTGTATTTTTGGTAGAGACAGGGTTTCACCATATTGTCCAGGCTGGTCTCGAACTTTTGAGTTCAAGCAATCCACCAACCTTAGCCTCCCAGAGATTATAGGTGTGAGCCACTGTGCCTGACTTTAAAAGACTTTTTTTTTAAAAGTGAAATTCATATAACATAAAATTAACCATTTTAAAGTGAACAATTTAGTGACATGTATTCACAATGTTGCGCAACCACCACCTCTATTTTCAAAAATATTGTCATCACCCCAAAAGGAAATCTCCTAGCCATTAAGCAATTGCTCCCTATTCTCTCCTGCCCTCATTCTCTGGCAACCACCAATCTTCATGCTATCTCTTTGGATTTTCCTATTCTGAATATCTCATATCAATGGAACCGTGCAATAGATGACCTTTTGTGCCTGGCTCCTTTCATTTAGCATAATGTTTTCAAGGGTCATCCACATAGGTACTTCATTTCTCTTCATGGCTGAATAACATTCCATTGTATGGATATGCCACAATTTGTTTATCCATTCATCCATAGATGGATATTTGGGCTGTTTCCACCTTTCAGCCATTGTAAAAGTGTTGTGAACATGCATGTACATGTCTTTGAGTAGCAGACAAATACAGTCCTCATTTATACACTTCTTGGAATTGCTGGGTCATATGATAATTCTATGTTTAACTTTTTTTTTAATTGCACTTTAGGTTTTGGGGTACATGTTTAGAACATGCAAGATTGTTGCATAGGTACACACATGGCAGTGTGATTTGCTGCCTTCCTCCCCATCACCTATATCTGGCTATCCCCATGCTATCTCTCCCCAACTCCCCACTCCCCATGTTTAACTTTTTAAGAAACTGCCAAACTGTTTTTCACCGTGGCTGAGCCATTTTACATTCCAAACAGCAATGTGAAAGAATTACTTCACATCCTGATCAACATTTGCTATTATTTGTCTTTTCTTAATTATAGCCCTCTTAGTAGGTGTGAGGTGGTATACTCGGTGGTTTTGATTTGCACTTTTCTAATAACTAATGATGCTTAGTATGTTTATGTGCTTGTTGGCCATTTGTACATTCTCTAAGGAGAAATATCTATTCAAGTTTTTTCCCATTTAAAAATATTGATTTATTTATTCTTAGAACCTGGGTCTTGCAATATTACCTAGTCCACACCTGAAATTCTAGGCTCAAGTGATTCTTCTCCTGAGCAGCTGAGGCTGCAAGCACATGCGACCCTGCCCTGCACTTTTTGCGCACTTTAAAGTTCGGTTGTTTGCCTTTTTATTGTTGAGTTGTAAGAGTTCTTTATATTCCAGATAGTAGACCCTTACCAAATACATAATTTACAAATATTTCTGGCCATTCTGTAAGTTGTCTTTTTACTTTCTAAAAATATCCTTTGATGTACAAAAGTTTCTAATTTTGATGAAGTTCAATTTATTTATTTGTTTATTGCTCATACTTTTGGTGTTCTGTGTAAGACTTCATTGCCAAATCCAAGATCATGAAGATTTATCTTTGTTTCCTTCTAAGAGTTTTGTGGCTTTAACTCTTACATTTGTGCCGTCAATGCACTTTCAGGTGGTTTTTGCTGATGGTACGAAGCAGGTCTCCAACCTCACTTTTTGCATGTGGTTATTCAGTTGTCCCAGTACCCGTTGTTGAAGAGATTATTCTTTCTCTACTGCATAAACTTGGTGTCCTTGTCAAAAATCAACACCATAAACATATGAGTTTATTTCTGGACTTTTACTTCTCTTCCATTGGTCTATTTGTCTATCCTTATGCCAGTGCCACACCATTTTAATTATTGTACCTTTGTAGTATGTTTTGAAATTGGGAAGTATGACTCTCTCAACGTTGTTCTTTTTCTTCCATATCATTTTAGCTATTTGAGGTTCCTTGGAATTACACTCACATTTGAGGATTGGCTTTTCTATTTATGCAAAAAAAATGTCATTAATATTATGATGGGAATTCCATTGAGTATGTACATCACTTTGGGCAGTACTGCCATCTTAATAATATTAAGTCTTCAACCTATGAACAGGGAATGCCTTTCCATTTCTAGGTCTTCCTTAAAATTTTTCAACAATGCTTTTATAGTTTTCAGTGTACAAGTTTTTTATCACCTTGGTTAAACTTATTCCTGGGCATTATATATTTAGAGAGAATGCTAAAAAGGACCATCCTTACTGATGTGTGGAGAATAGTCCTCACAGAAGAAATGTTAAAAGCAGCCAGATGCATTGGATATTCCTGGTGAGAGAAGATGATGCCTTGGGCCACAGGGTAGTCTCAGGAATGGCAAGAACAGGTTAAATCGGAATAACTTTTGAAAGTACAGACAAAAGAAGATTGGCTGAGATACGGGAAAATTCTGAGTCACGGATCACTTCAAGGTTTTTGACCTAAGTAATTGGTGAATGATGGTGTCATTTACTGAGATGGAGAACACTGGACAAGGCACAAGGGGAAAACGAAGAATTTAATTTGGACAAATTACGTTTGAATTGTCTGTTAGAGATGGTTATTGCTTATCACAATTTACAATTGCATATTCATTTTTAAATTTCTTTATTATCATTATTTGTAGTTTTGATAGCTAGAAATGACAAATAACGTGTAGCTGTACATATTATTGTACAACTGTGTTGTTAATGCTGTTTCCCTCAGTAGGCAGCAAACTCCATGAGGATAAGAACAAAATATGTCTTATTCACCGTTGTATCCTCATACCTAACACAATGCCTGGCACATAGTAAGTTACAACTAAATTTTTTTTTTAAACATTCTTTTTTTTTTTTTTTTGAGATGGAGTTTCGCTCTTGTTATCCAGGCTGGAGTGCAATGGTGCAATCTCGGCTCACTGCAACCTCCACCTCCTGGGTTCAAGCAATTCTCTCACCTCAGCCTCCCGAGTAGCTGGGACTACAGGCGTGTGCCACCATGCCCAGCTAATTTTTGTATTTTTAGTAGAGACAGGGTTTCACCATGTTGACCAAGATGGTCTTGATCTCTTGACCTTGTGATCCACCCGCCTCCGCCTCCCAAAGTGTTGGGATTATAGGCGTGAGCCACGGCGCCCATCACTAAATATTTTTTAACAAATCAAAATGTTAAAAAATAGTGGGTGTGCCTATAATCCCAGCTACTCAGGGAGAGGCTGAGGTGGGAGGATCACATAAGCTTGGGAGGTCAAGGCTGCCAAGATTGTGCCACTGCATTCCAGCCTGAGCAGCAGAGTGTGACCCTTTTTAAAAAAAAAAAAAAAAAAAAAAAGCAGCCAGGCCAGGTCCAGCTGGTCTTTCCTATATTCCTGACTTATACAATACTACTTTCAGGTGTATGTTCTTGTTCTTTATTACTGCTTTTCCAGTACTTTTTATTTTTGTAAGAAGTGTGATTCCTGTATTCAAAATTTGACAAATCATGAAATGCCTCTCAGCCTATCTCCTTACTCCTTACGCTTTACCTTTCCATCCATGCAATCTCCAGCACAATGCTGTGACTTAGCAAATGCCAAGAAATAAAAGAAAAAAAGACAGTACTTCTCAATAACAATAGCTAATATGTGTTGAGTGCCAATTATGTGTCAGGCACTGTGCAAAATGCTCTGTATCATCTCATCCAATGTTTATAACAAATGTATCAGCACAAAGCCTGAAGCATGGTTGAAACTTTTCCGTTTTAGGATCATATGCTTTGGAATATGAGCTTGTCCATGTAGCCAAAGGAAACAGTTGAGATAGGTACATTAATTTGCTTAAGTGAATATATATCAGTGTCATATTTTAAAAAGATGCTGGCTATGCCAGCATAAATAAAGCCTTGGGAAATATTGCAATTGGGCAAATGAATAACTTTAAGGTACTCGTTTTTTAAAAAAATCCATCAGGCACAGCCTGGGCAAGATGGTGAAACTTGCCTCTACAAAAAATACAAAAATTAGACAGGTGTGGTGGTGCCCACCTGTGGTCCCAGCTACTCGAGAGGCTGAGATGGGGGAATCAGCTGAGCCCAGGAAGCCAAGGCTGCTGTGAGCTCTGATCAATCGTGCCACTGCACTCCAGCCTGGACAGCAGAGTGAGACTGTCTTAAGAAAAAAAACGCTGAGCACAGTGGTTCACACCTGCAATCCCGGCGCTTTGGGAGGTCAAGGTGGAAGGATCACTTGAGCCCAGGAGTTGGAGGCAGCAGTGAGCTCTAATTGCACCACTGCACTCCAGACTGAGCAGCAGAGTAAAACCCTGCCAAAAAAAAAAAAAAATCAGACAAACCCAAATTGAGAGACATTCTACAAAATACCTTACCAGTACCACTTAAAATCTTTAAGATCATCAAAGACAAGAAAAATCTGGGAGGAGTGTCACAGATCAGAGGAGGCTAAAGTGGCATAACAAGGAAATGTAATGTGATATCCTGGCTGGGATCCTGGAACAGCAAAGGGACACTTTTAAAAACAGCGAAATTGGATAGAGCGTGGAGTTTAATTAATATTAATATACCAGGCTGCAGTGGCTCATGCCTGTAGTACCAACTACTTGAGAGGCTGAGGTGGATCGTTTGAATCCTGGAGTTTGAGGCCACCCTGGGCAACATAGCAAGACTCTGTTTGTGAAACAAAAGAAAAAATATAGATGTATATAAAACAATGTACCAGTTTTGGTTCTTTAGTTGTGACAAAAGTACCTTAGTAATGTAAGATGTTATCGATCGGGGAAACTTGGAGAGGAGTATATGAGAACTCCCTACTGTCTTTACAACTTTACAACTATTCTAAAATAAAAAGCATGGTTGGGTGCAGTGGCTCATGCCTATAATCCCAGCACTTTGGGAGGCCAAGGCGGGTGGATCACGAGGTCAAGAGATCAAGACCATCCTAGCCAATATGGTGAAATCCCGACTCTACTAAAAATACAAAAAATAAAATAAAATTAGCTGGGCGCGGTGGCGCATGCCTGTAGTCCCAATAACTTGGGAGGCTGGGGCAGGAGAATCACTTGAACCGGGGAGGTGGTGGTTGCAGTGAGCTGAGATTGTGCACTGCACTACAGCCTGGCAGCAGAGCAAGACTCCATCTCAAACAAAAAAAAAAGCATATGAATAAAAAAGGGTACAGAGATTGGGGCCAGAGCAGAGATGACATGTTTCAGATCTGTCGTCCCATGCAGCTTCCCCTGCCCCACCAGCTGGACTTAGCTGCGTGGCCTCCTTGCCAGTCTATTCATCCCTTAAGAGGCATATCCAAGATGTTGCCCTCTGCACAGTGCTGGGCGTCCAGGTCTCCAGGAAGTTCCAGCTCTGGGGAACTTTGCTGCTGCAGTGTCATCCGAAGGAGAACCTCTGGGAGGGAAGCACACATGGGTGAGAATTCAGGCACAAAGACTTGAAGCCTGGAGTGGAAGTTCAGTCTCTTCGACTTTTTTTATTGGCAAGGACCTTGAGTGTTTGTCTCATTTTTGTAGATCAAGACACTGAGGGGCTCCCTTTCCCCCTTAACCATGGCTGGAGGCCAAGATCAGCCCTCAAGGATCACCGTCAGGACCGCCACGAGCTGGACAGTCTTGTTTTCCTACCTCAGATGTAAAAAAGAAAAAGAAAAAAAAAAGGAAGAAACTGGGGCACAGTAAATTTGAGTAATTTATTTAAAGGCCATTTAGGGCCCAGCATGGTGACTCACACTTGTAATCCCAAGCTGAGGTGAGAGGATCGATTGAGCCTAGGAGTTCGAGAACAGCCTGGGCAACATATTGAGACGCTGTCTCTACAAAAAATAAAAAATCAGCCTGGGGTGGTGGCATATGCCTGTACAACTCCCAGCTGCTCAGGAGGCTGAGGCTGGAGGATCACTTGGAGCCCAGGAGGCCAAGGCTGCAGTAAGCCATGATCACTCCCCTGCACTTCAGCCTGGGCAGCACAGTGAGACCCTGCCTCAAAAATAAGAGAAGATAAGATAGGCCAGTTCGTAGCTTCAGATATATTTTTCAACAATGTTAGTTTTTTCAATGTTAGTGAAATATCCTCCCCTGCCTTTTAATGGATTCTGACTCAAAACCCTAACACATAGAACAGAGGAAGAGAGCTGTTCTGGCTGAGGAGAGGTGGGAGCCTCAGTTCTATCTATACATTTACATTTTACTATCTTCCAATAGGTTAATAAAAGGATTCCATAGGGTTCCAAAGAGTTCTATAGGATTTCTATGGAAACCTTGGAAGCAGAGTTTAAAATCTACTTTAAGGCTGCATACTATTCGAATATGGGGTTATTCTTTAATTTACATAACCAATCCCCTATCGCTGGCCATTTTATTTGGTCCAACTTTCATTTTTATGAAAATTCATCTCTACACTTATTTCCATTTTATCATGGTATGGAATTTTTGGGTCAAAGGTATTTTAATGCTTTTAAAACATACTAACAAATCACTCTCCAAAATAGCTATAAGAATTTACAGTCCCAGCAGCAGTATTCATGAGTGGCCAATTTCCCTATAACAAAATCAACACTACATTATTTTTATTTATTTATTATTTTTATTTATTTATTTTTATTTTTATTTTTTTCAAGATGGGATTTCACCATGTTGGTCAGGCTGGTCTTGAACTCTGACCTTAGGTGATCCGCCCACCTTGGCCTCCAAAGTGCTTGGATTACAGGCGTGAGCCACCATGCCCAGCCGGCTTTTTTTTTTTTTTAAGCAATACAGGGACTCACTTTGTTGTCCAGGCTGGTCTCAAACTGGGGCTAGACTCAAGCGATCCTTCCACCTTGGCCTCCCAAAGTACTGGGATTATAAGCATGAGCCACAGTACCCAGCAACTCCTTATCTATAAGTAAATATTTCTGAGTGTTAAATTTATCTTTTGTTTATCATATAATTTTTAAATATTTATTTCAAATCTAGAAATCTTTTTTTTTGTAGTTTCTGCTGTAAGCTAAATTTTTGTATTATTTTTAGAAATATCTTCCCTACTCCAAAGATTTTCTTTTAGTGGTAATTCCCCAGTGATGTGAGTGTTAATACTTCTTTGGTAAAAAATACCATAGTATACTGGTTAAGAGTAAAAGCTGTAGGATACAAAGTTTCAATTAGACAAGAGGAAGGAGTTTTTGAGATCTATTGCATAGCATGGTGACTATAGTTAATAATAATGTGTTGCATATTTCAAAATTGCTAAGAAAGTAAATTTCAAATGTTCTTACCCCCAAAAAATGATAAGTATGTGAGGCGATGAATATGTTAATATGCTTAACTTAATCATTCCACATTGAATACATATATCAAAACATCACATTGTACTCCATAAATATATATATTTTGTTAATTAAGAAATTAAAAAATAAATTTTAAAAAAGAGTAAGCGCCGGGCGCGGTGGCTCACGTCTGTAATCCAAGCACTTTGGAGGCCAAGGTGGGCGGATCACCTGAGGTTGGGAGTTCAAGACCAGCCTGACCAACATGGTGAAACCCCATCTTTAAAAAAAAAAAAAAAAAATTAAAAAAAAAGAAAAAAAAAAAAAGAGTAAGCTACACCCACACACAAAAGTAAGTCACAGCTATTGGGTTAGTTGGCCCTAGATTTGAATACAAGTTTCTCTGACTTGTTAGTCGTGAGCCATTGACCAACTTTCATCCTTTAAACCTGTTTACTCATCTGAAAATAGAAATAAAATTAATAGTACCAACCTCATAGAATTGTCATGATGCTCAGATTAGTTAATGCTTATGATATGCTTGGCATCAGGTCTGGCAAATAGTAAACAATAATATGAGTTATTACTGAATTCATCTGTATTTATTTTATATATGATATGATATAGGGATTTGAGTGTTCTTTTTACCCCAGATCTTTAACCAATTTGTCTTAGCATTTTCTGAATAATTTGCCATTCCATAATTGATTAGAATATGTCACTGTCATGAAATATACTTATACATACATTTTTTAAGATAGGTGGACAGGAAGTAGGATTTATTGGTGGGCATTAGGAGGTGGCAGCACAGTGGAAGCCCTCATAAGAGCAGGGCCTGACACTTGTCCAGAGGACCACGACTAGGGTTATACTTGGCCCCACAGCCATCTAGCATGAGCCACTTCTCAGCCACAGTGTTTTCAAATTTATCTGCCTTGAACTTGATAAAGCAAACAAGATCCCTTAGAGCAACCCATACAAGAAACAGGCTGCATACCAACCCATACAAGGAACACTACCAAGGAAGCTGCTGTTTGCAGCCATTGCACACCAGGTCCTCGTGAGGAAAGGAACTCAGTTGGCTTGATTGGCTGTAGCTGCTACATACTTTGATTTGTTATGGGCTTTCTACTCTATTTCATTGATTTGCCTGCTTACTTTTCACATTTAGCACATTATTCTACTTTGTGGCATTCATTGTATAGCTTTGTAATATGTTTTCCTATTTAGTGGATTGCTTGAGGTCAGGAGTTTGAGACCAGCCTGGCCAAAAAAAAGTACACCTTTGATATTCTTTTTTGAGTTAGAGTCTTGCTCTGTCGCCTAGTCTGCTGTGTAGTGATGCAATCTCGGCTCACTGCAACCTTCACCTCCCGGGTTCAGGCAATTCTCCTGCCTCAGCCTCCTGAGTAGCTAAGATTACAGGCACATGCCACCACATCCAGCTAATTTTTGTATTTTTAGTAGAGATGGGTTTTACCATGTTGGCCAGGCTGGTCTCGAACTCCTGACCTCAGGTGATCCATCCACCTCAGCATCCCAAAGTGCTGGGATTACAGGTGTGAGCCATCACAGCCGGCCCCAATAGTTTTTTTGTTTTTGAGATGGAGTTTCACTCTCGTTGCCCAGACTGGAGTACAATGGCATGATCTTGGCTCACCGCCACCTCCACCTCCTGGGTTCAAGCAATTCTCCTGCCTCAGCCTTCCAAGAAGCTTGGAGGCATGCAACACCACACCCGGCTACTTTTGTATTTTTAGTAGAGATGGGGTTTCTCCATGTTGGTCAGGGTGGTCTTGAACTCCTGATCTCAGGTGATCCGCCCACTTTAGCCTCCCAAAGTACTGGTATTACAGGCATAAGCCACCATGCCCGACCTATTATTATTTATATTTTCATTATTACATTTACTGAAACAACTTCTGTATGGAGCACTGTCATAAGCTTAGTGAAGGGAGTAGGGGAATTTGAAGACATAGTCACTGCCATGAGCGGGATGTATGTGTGTTTGTGTAGGGGAGCAGAGGGAGGGGGAGAGATCTTCAATTTCACCATTCATCCTCATGCCAGACATAGTGTTTGGTTTTGGAAAATCAGGCTGAGTAAGACATGGACTCTGCTCTCAAGAGGCCTTCAGTATAGGGCAGAGACAAATAAACCAGTGATTTTTAGCACGGATGACTGTTAAGGGTGATATGGGAGCACAGAGAGAGGTCATTGCGATGAGGAAGTGACAGCTGATTTGAGTTTTGAAGGACACAATTGAGGTCGTAAAGCAGAAAGGAGGTGAAGTAGAAGGGGGCACAGGAGAAAGGTCCTCTAGGAAGGGGAACAGGATGTGTGAAGGTATGTTGATCTGTGGACAAGAACAACCTGTTCGGTGTGGTTGGAGGGGTTGAGGGAGTTGGAAGCATGACTATAGTGTAAAGGTACATACACCTAAAATAACTCCAGGACATCTAAAGGACAGCTTCACTGATCAAGTTCTAGCTGATGTCCCTTTTTATCCCGGAAACTTTCAGCATACTCCATTCCATGAAGATATGGTCAATCCAGATTACTCAGGAAGAATCCTGTGATATTTTGTGCCACGTTTTGTTCACTTTTATTTAATTTCCACTCCTGTTCCTTGAACGCAGCTTCTACAGATTTCCTTGCCAAACACACGTCTAGATACTAGGTTATAAAGTGAACAAAATTGGCCAGTTGCAGTGGCTCACGCCTGTAATCCCAGCACTTTGGGAGACCAAGATGAGTGGATCACAAGGTCAAGAGATTGAGACCATGCTGACCAACGTGGTGAAACCCTGTCTCTACTAAAAATACAAAAATTAGCTGGGCATGGTGCTGCACACCTGTAATCCCAGCTACTCAGGAGGCTGAGGCAGGAGAATAGCTTGAACCCGGGAAATGGAGGTTGCAGTGAGTCGAGATCGCACCACTGCACTTCAGCCTGGCAACAAAGTGAGACTCTGTCTCAAAAAAAAAGTCTGTAAACCTAAAAAATAAATAAATAAATAAAAGTGAACAAAATGAAGACCCTGCCTGCATGGGGTTTATAGTTTGAATAAAGGAAGACAGAAAATTTTAAAAAAAGAAAAAGGATGTAAATATGTAGTTTGCGAGATGGCAATAAAGAATGCTTTGGAGAAAAATAAATCTGCATCAAAGGGATAAATATGCAGTACTTACTACGGTGTGTTATAGCTCCTCCCCACTAGACTGAGTGCTTTTTGAGGTCATAGATTTTGTCTTATCAATCCCTGTGGTTGACTAGTCCAGTGCTTGGAAAAGAGTACATGTTTAGTAAAAATAGAAAAGCAATATAGGTTACACCTGGGTGAGGCTGCCTTGGCCCAATTCAGTCTCTGCCACTAATTAATCATGACCTTGGATAAAGTACTCAGTTCTGTATGCCTCAGTTTCTTTATCTTAAAAATGAAGACAATGGGCTGGGCGCGGTGGCTCACGCCTGTAATCCTAGCACTTTGGGAGGCCGAGGTGGGTGGATCACCTGAGGTCAGGAGTTCAAGACCAGCCTGGCCATCATGGTGAAACCCCATCTTTTAAAAAAAAAAAAAAAAAAAAA
>CAUYQU010053712.1:0-168978 GCA_963574635.1 Cheracebus regulus | reverse complement strand
CGCTGCTTGTTGTGTGCCATATTGGCTCTCTCCCCCTTATTTTCTTAAGTGGCCCGTGGTGGCATGTGTGTTTCCTTAAGGTTGGGTTTTTTTTTTTTTTTTTTTTTTTTTTTGAGACAGAGTCTTGCTCTGTCGCCCAGGCAGGAGTGCAGCGGTGAAATCTCGGCTCACTGCAGTCTCCGCCCCCTGGGTTCCAGTGATTCTCCTGCCTTAGCCTCCTGGGTAGCTGGGATTACAGGCCTATGCCACCACACCCAGCTAATTTTTGTATTGTTAGTAGAGATGGGGTTTTGCCCTGTTGGCCAGGCTGGTCTTGAACTCCTGACCTCAGGTGATCCTCCCACCTTGACCTCCCAAAGTGCTGGGATTACAGGCATGAGCCACCGAGTAGCTAGGATTACTCACCTGAGGTCAGGAGTTTGAGACCAGCCTGGCCAACACGGTGAAACCCATCTTTACTAACAATACAAAAATTAGCTGGGCATGGTGGTGCATGCCTGCAATCCCAGCTACTCAGGAGGCTGAGGCAGGAAAATCACTTGAACCCAGGAGGCAGAGGTTGCAGCAAGCTGAGATCGTGCCACTGTACTCCAGTCTGGCAACAGAGCGAGACTCCATCTTAAAAAAGAAAAAGTAAGTAGAATTGAATTAATCATAAGGCCATAATGACATACTGAAAGAGGCACCTGAACAGCTCCACCTACACTTCCATCTAACAATCTCGTTATAGCTGTTTATAAAATGATAAACACCCGTGAACCCACTGCCCAGCCTGAGTGCTAGAACTCCCACAATCATTTTACATCAACTAATGAACTCTTTTCCCAGCTTGCCTCCCTCCCTCCCCCACTGAGGTAGTAGCTGCTATCTTGAATTTTGTGTTTAGCTTTCCCTTGCTTTTCTAAAAATTGTGGTGAAAAACATAGAATTTGCCATTTTAGCCATTTTAAGTGTACAATTCAGAGGCATTATGTACATTTGCAGTCTTGTGCAATTATCAGCGCCATCCATTTCCAGAACATTTTCATCTTCCCAATTTCCCTTGCTTAAAAAAATAGTTTTATCAGGTCGGGCACAGTGGCTTACACCTATCATCCCAGCATTTTGGGAGGCCAAGGCAAGTGGATCACGAGGTCAGGAGTTTGATACCAGCCTGGCTAACATGGTGAAACCCCGTTTCTACTAAAAATACAAAAATTAGTTGGGTGTAGTGATGTATGTCCGTAATCCCAGCTACCCAGGAGGTGAAGGCAGGAGAATCACTTGAACCTGGGAGGCAGAGGTTGCAGTGAGCCGAGATCACACCACTGCACTCCATCCTGAGCAACAGAGACTCCTTCTAAAAAAAATTTTTTTTTTAAAATCACTTACATGTATGCGAAAACAATATATTATTTGCTTTTACTGATGTTTAAACTTTACATAAAGATGTATCTTCTGGCACATATGTATATACATACACATATACGTATATATTTTGAGACAGAGTCTCTCTCTGTCACCCAGGTTGGAGTGCAGTGGTGCAATCTCAGCTCACTGTAGCCTCGACTTCCCAGGTTCAGGTGATCCTCTTACCTCAGCCTCCCTGATAGCTGGGACTACAAGTGTGCACCACCACACCTGGCTAATTTTTTGTAGCGATGGGGTTTTGCCATATTGCATATTGCCCAGGCTAGTTTTGAACTCCTGTCCTCAAGTAGTCAGCCTGCCTTAGTATCCCAAAGTGCTGGGATTATGGGTGTGAGCCATGGTGCCCGACCCCTGGCACTTATATTTTTATAAATCATTTTATTGCTAAAATTCATTGATATGGTTGCATGTCACTTGTTCGTTCATTTTTTCTCTGCTGTGTACTATTCCATGGCATTCCAGCATTTATTTTTCCCATCTATGACCACCTGGGTTGTTTCCATTGTCAGTTTTGTTTGCTGTATAAAAAGTTCTGCCTCAAGGGTTCTTGTACTATCCTAGTGCACACATACAGGAATGTGTCTCAAGTATGTGCCTGAGAGTAGAATTGCTGGAATATGAAAGCGTATTCGGAATTAGCTTCCAATGGCTGTACTGATTCACAAGCCACCCTGTACACGTGGCATTTGTCAGATATCTTATTTTTTGCCACTTGAATGGGTGGAATTTCCCCTAGATCTTGACTGGCACCAAGGATGTGGCTGGAATGTCCCAAAGCCTTGAATGGGCTGCATGTTCGTGACGTGCCACATCTTTGCAGTACAGCTGCTCCTGGAGGACAGCCAAACCTGGCAGCTGTACTTCAGAAAGGAACACGTGGCATAGGGATTACAGATCTGATAGTGTCAACTTTTCCTTCCTCCCCGCCATCTCCTTTTAGTCTGGTTCTCACCGCGTGTGGGAAACAGTGTGGTGGGGAAGGGGTGAATCCTTGGTCCATGATGGGCACTATTGCATGCACTTTACGGATATTGCTATTAATTATTTACCCCTCAGATCCTGCACCTGGAGGTGCCCTTAGAAGCCCCACTGTACAGATATGGGAACTGAGGAACAGAGAGGTTAAGTAACTTGCCAGAAATTACACAGGGAGTAAATGGCAGAACTGGGTTTGAATCTATCTCTTCTGGCTTCCCTCAGGGTTTATGCTGCCTTTCACTAGTGCCTTTAGTTAAAGGTTGCAAACTCCTCAGTCCTACAGACTTGGGTTCAAATCTTGGACCCTCTACCACCTCACTGTATCCTCTGAGCAGTGACATCATGTCTCTGAACTTCTATTTCTCTAAAATGAAAAGAGCTGTCTTTTCCAGAAGCCTCATTATATGTTTTTTCTCATGCCTTATTGTTTCTCTCCTTTTCTTTTTTCTTTTTTTTTTTTGAGATATTGTCTGGCTCTGTTGCCCAGGCTGGAGTGCAGTGGTGCAATCTTGGCTCACTGCAGCCTCCACCTCCCAGGCTCAAGCAGATCCTCCCATCTCAGCTGGGATTACAGGCATGCACCACCACGTCCGGCTAATTTTTATTTTTTGCAGAGACAGAGGTCTCGCTTTGTTGCCCAGGCTGAAATAGATTTACCCGCCTCAGCCTCCAAAGTGCTGGGATTAAGGTGTGAGCCACTGTGCTGGCTGTTGTTTCTAGGTAGGTTATATGCCCGTCCTTGAAATCTCCCTGGGATATGTTATTTGGCTTATGCCTGTCAGAGCTCATCCCTGGAGCTGAGGGGGTATCAATGCCACTCACGCTTGTATCTGCAAATCAGAGTGCCCCCCACGCCCCGGCCCAACGAAAGCCAAAGGCTGTTCCTAGGAGCAGGGGCTAGGTGCTGGACATCAGGAAAGCAGGTGTCCACTCTGGGCTGGCTGGGCTGGTTTGGGCCACTGACCTTCGTGACTGTCGTATTGTGGAAGAGGCTGCTCTGATTGAGCCTTTGGCCAGGTCGGTGTTAGACTACCAGCCACACACAGGCAGCTGCACACAGCACGTCTGGAATACCTATTCTGAAGGGTAATTCTCTGGGATAAAGCATGTTTATGTTTTTCAGGGAGGTGGGGAAGAAAATTCCATTCCTGTTGCCAATTAGTTCTGCTTGAGAACAGCTTTTCTGAACACCAACATATTGACTGCCCAGACTTGAGTCCTGTTGATTAACTCAAAGCAAGGGAAAAAAGCGATTTTTCTTTCCTTCCTCCACCCCTAACCGTGAAACCCAGCTGTTAGTGATGAAAGGGGTCCTGTGGATCATTTAGTTTTCCTTGTCATGACTCCAGGAAAGGCTATAAAAATAATCAGTGGGCCCCGCTGGCCGTAATTGACTATAGAGAGAAGTTGGCTACCACAGCGCCTGAGTTATGAGAATCTGTTTCAGATGCAGGCGACAGCTGAGCCTCCTCTGAAACCTGCTCCCCAAGGCCAGCGGAGGGTGGGGGTGCTGAAGCTTGTCTGTATGCTTCTCTTCCTCCCCAGGTTCCAGGAAGCTCCCGGCAGAGGGACCCAGGACAAAACACAGATGCTGGCAGGGTAGGACCAAGCATGGGTCTGGTGCCTGCTGCTTGCACCAAATTCCAGGTCCATGGTTTGTTGTCTGTTTTGAGACAGGATCTCACTCTGGTTACCAGGCTGGAGTGCGGTGGTGTGATCTCGGGTCACTTCAGGCGCGACCTTCTGAGCTCAGGTGATCCTTCCACCGCAGCCTCCTGGATAGGTGTGTGCCACCATGCCTGGCTAATTTTTGTAGCTTTTTAGTAGGGACGGGCTTTTGCTATGTTGCCTAGACTGGTCTCAACTCCTGAATTCAAGCAATCCTCCCTCTTCAGCCTCCCAGATTGCTGGGATTACAGGTGTGAGCCACCGCTCCCGGCCCAGTCCACTGTTTGTTGGCATGAACCTGGGGCAAGAAACTTCACTTCTTGGTGCCTCCGTTTCTTTTTCTTTCTTTTTTTAATTCTTTTTTTTAATCGTAAACTCAACCAAGTTGCACCCTCATTTTATATATTTTAAAATATATATATAATATTTTTGAGGTATATATATTTTAAAATATATATATGTGTGTGTGTATATATACATACATATCTATCTATATATATATATATATTTTTTTGAGACAGGATCTCTCTGTCACCCAGGCTGGAGTGTAGTGGGACAATCATGTTTCACTGCAGCCATGAATTCCTGGGCTCAAGCAATTCTCCCACCTTGGCCTCCTGTATAGCTGGTACTACAGGCACACACCACCAGGCCTGGCTAATATTTTGAGGTTTTTTTGTAGAGATGAGGTCTCACTTTGTTGCCCAGATTGGTCTTGAGCTCCTGTTCTCAAGTAACTCTCCCACCTGGGCCTCCCAAAGTGCTGGGATTACAGGCATCATTTTAAAGAGATAATATGGTTCCTCCTCCTAGGGGTGACATAAGGATTAAATGAGTTAATAACATGCAAAGCACTTGGAAGCAGCCCCCACAATGTGCAAAGTCCTGCATACATGCCAGCGTTTGTTATGTATTCAAGACCCTCCCACTCTTCCTCCCTGGACACTTGAGTCATATGCGGTTGTGCCAGAGTATCTTAGTCCAGTCCCCTGAAGATGGATGTGAGATCAGTTCCAATCTTTTGTGATCACAAATAGCACTGCATTGAATAATCTGTGGCTTGTGTGACAACCCCTCCACCCACCCCTAAGGTATGTGAACCCCATGATAACCTTGGCCCTGGACTTTCCTTCCCGGGGCCTGCAGAACGAGGAGAGATGTGTGGGCATGCGGCCAGCCCTGGCCTGGCATGCAGACAGGCCTGTGGGGTGGGGCAGAGTGGGGGCAGGCCCTTCCTGAGCCAGGTGGGACAGATTCCTGCTGTGTCCCTTGGGTGAGGAGCCACAGGGTGAATTTCAGAGGGTTGGGATGAGGCCATCCAGCTCCCAGGTTCCTAGCAAATGCCCTCATGTGGTCTGGAGAGAGGAAACTTGTGCTGTGCCATGTGGGTTCTGCCTATTTTGTTGTGATCCTCTTCCTCTAGGAAGCCCCCTGGGATTTCTGGTCCAACACACTTTGCTGTATCAGCACCAGTTTAGCACCCATGGTGGCTGGCTCCCTTTTTGGGGGGCAAAGCCCATGATGATTGAGAAAATGAGACATGAAGTCAGGAGGCTGATTGTGGTCCCAACTTCCCAGCACTGCCACCCTTGTAACTCCTAGTTCTCTGTGTCCTCATCTGAAAGCAGACTAAGAAGACGAATAATAAGGCTGGGTGCAGTGGCTTATGCCTATAATCCCAGCACTTTGAGAGGTCGGGACAGGTGCATCACTTGAGGTCAGAAGTTTGAGAGTTTGGGACCAGCCTGGCCAACATGGTGAAACCCTGTTTCTACTAAAAATACAAAAATGAGCTGGGCGTGGTGGCACATGCCTATAATTCCAGGTACTGGGGAGGCTGAGACAGGAGAATCACTTGAACCAGGAAAGCAGAGGTTGTAATGAGCCAAGATCACCTCACTGCACTCCAGCCTCGGTGACAGAGCGAGACCCTGTCAAAAAAAAAAAAAAGGCTGGGTGTGGTGGCCCACACCTGTAATCCCAGCACTTTGGGAGGCCAAGGCAGGTAGATCACCTGATGACAGATGTTTAAGACCAGACCTGACCAATCTGTGGTGATGCACACCACCACACCTGACCAACATGGTGAAACCCTACCTCTACTAAAAATACAAAAAAATTAGCCAGGTGTGGTGGTATGCACCTGTAATCTGAGGCAGGAGAATCAGTTGAGCCCGGGAGGTGGAGGTTGCATTGAGATCACACCATTGCACTCTAGCCTGGGTGACAAGAGCAAAATTCCATCTCAAAAAAATAAAATAAAAGCCAAGCGTGGTGGCTCACACCTGCAATCTCAGCACTTTGGGAGGCCGAGGTGGGCAGATCACAGAGTCAGGAGTTTGAGACCAGCCTGGCCAAGATGGTGAAACCCTGTCTCTACTAAAAATACAAAGATTAGCTGGGCGTGGTGGCAGGTGCCTGTAAGCTACTCAGGAGGCTGAGGCAGGAGCCTTGAACCTGGGAGGCAGAGGTTGCAGTGAGCCGAGATCGCACTACTACACTCCAGCCTGGGCAACAAGGGAGACTCCATCTCAAAAAAAAAAAAAATTATAATGAGAAAAGAATAATCATAATGGTAACAAATTCACAGAAGGTCTTGTGAGGTCGCAGAGTCGTAATGCAAATGGGTTTGGACCCTGTGTCTGGCACAAGAAATCTAAGCTGGTGTGAGAAAATGACCCATGGGTGGGAATGTCTGGGCCACAGGCACTTGCAGCCACCTCTGAAGGGAGTTAGGCCTACCTCCCAGGGCCTCGGCAAATCACACACCCTCAGAACTGAGTTTTCTCTAGAAAATGAGGGTGCTAAGGACATCCATCCCTAGGGTTTGATGTGAGAATTAAACAAGACCGAGCACATGTTGCTTTGCATGTGAGCTGCGGGCTTGTTGATATGAATGAACTGTGGATAGTTGTAAGCACCCTTCCAGACATAGGCACAAGGTTGTGCATGCAGTTGGTGCTTAGTGATTGCAAATGGACTGACTGACAAGGCCAAGTATCAAGCAGAATCTGGGCTGGGTGTGGGTGGCTCGCACCGGTAATCCCAGCGCTTTGGGAGGCTGAGGCAGGAGGAATGCTTGAGCCCAGGAGTTTGAAACCAGCCTGGGTAACAAGCAAGACCTCTACTAAAAATAAAATAAAGTAGAAAATCTGGAGGAGGCATTGATAGAGACACCCCTTTCTGATGTTGTGGAGGCCTTAGGGAGAATAAAGGGGAAGAGCCTGATGTAACTTCACCTGTGGGGTTTTTTGTTTTGTTTTGAGACAGAGTATTGCTCTGTGGCCCAGGCTGGAGTACAGTGGCTTGATCATGGCTCACTGCAGCCTTGAACTCCTGGCCTCAAGCGATCCTCCTACCTCAGTTTCCAGAGTAGCTGGGACCACAGGTGTGCACCACCATGCCCGGCTAATTTTTGTATTTTTAGTAGAGACAGAGTCTCACTATGTTGCCCAGGATAGTCTTGAACTCTTGGGTTCAAGCAGTCCTCCCGTCTTAGCCTCCCAAAGTTCTGGGATTACAGGCATGAGCCCCCGCATCCAGCCCTCACCTGTGGTTTTATAGTCAGCTATGGCTTAATTCTGGGAGAGATGGGCCTCATTCCACACCCCCTGGCACATGTGTCACACCCCTCCTACGTGACACAGCAAGAGGCAGACCCACTTCCCCTGACTCTCAGGGCAGTGGCCTTCACCCTGACCTTCAGCCCTATGCAGGAAGCAGCCCGTGGGGTGAGATACAGTGTCCCTCTGTGGCCAGAGCCCTTGCACATTTTTGACATTTTTGCATCCTGGGACAAAAGGCGAAGAAACTCAGATGAACTGTTCTTGTTTCCTGGTGGAAAAACACTGCCCTGATGAGATCTTCGTGTTGTGTGGTTTTGCCTGTATTTGTCCCTCTCCCCAACCACACTGCAGTTCTCAGTAGCGATTCTAGAAAACCCATAGAGGGTAGATCCAGGAATGACTTCCGGGAGTGTCTGAGGATATTTAAGGGGCAGAGGGCTCCCTGCACCACTGATACTGGCCCTGGATCTCCTGCCGTTGGACTTGCCCTGAATAAGCAAACAAATGTATGAGTGGACATTTACTGGACAGATGCTGCCCTCCAGCCACTGGTGTGCTGGTATTCCACTGCCCGGGGTCTGAGAGCCACTCAAAGCATTCATATTGGGAAATTGGCAGGATGGTCAGGTCAACAGCATGGGTGTTGACATTGGAGTCAGATGAACCTGGGTTTGTCAGTCTCGAAATGGGGTGGCCTTGGACATACCTGCCTGAACCTCTGTTTCCTCAAAATGTAAATAAAGATAGCACAGTGTGGTGGGTGAGGGCTGAGCAAGGAAATGGCTCTAGCACTTGGCACACAGAGCTGGCCCTTAAAAGCGGGCTTTAGGCTGAGCTCGGTGGCTCACATCTGTAATCCCAGCACTCTGGGAGGTGGAGTGGGGTAGATCACCTGAGGTCAGGAGTTCGAAACCAGCCTGGCCAACGTGGTGAAACCCTGTCTCTACTAATAACACAAAAATTATAGGCACAGCTGGGTGTGGTGGCGTGCGCCTATATTCCCAGCGATTCAGGAGGCTGAGGCAGGAGAGTGGCATGAACCTGGGAGGCGGAAGTTTTGGTGAGCTGAGATTGGGCTGTTGCACTCCAGCCTGGACGACAGGAACAAAACTCCATCACCAAAAAAAAAGCAGGCTTTAGACCAAATAGATCAAATTCAAATCTAGATCCAGCTATGAGTCCCTCAACTTCTCTGAGTCTTTATCACCCCCTCTGTAAGATGTTATAGTAATAGTAGGGGTCTCCTCTTAGAGTTGTTGTGAGGATGGAAGTGAATTCACATTCACATATACCATGCATTTATGATGTAGAGAACCTAGTGCCTAGTAACCACCTATATTAGCGTCCTAGGACCACTGTAACAAAGCACCACCAACTGGTTGGCTTCAAACAACAGAAACTTGTTCTTTCACAGTTCTGGATGCTAGAAGTTTGAAGTCAGGGTGTCAGTGGGGCCATTTCCTCTGAAGACTCTGAGGAAGAATCCGTTCTTGCTTCTTAGCTTCTGCTGGTGGTCAGGAATCCCTGCTGCTCCTCAGCACCATCTTCACACCACCACTTTCAGTGTGTCCCATATTCTTCTTCTTTTTTTTTTTTAAAGACAGGGTTTCACCATGTTGGTCAGGCTGGTCTTGAACTCCTGACCTCAGGGGATCCGCCCGCCTTGGCCTCCAAAGTGCTTGGATTACAGGCGTGAGCCACCATACCTGGCCCCATCTTCTTTTTTTAGATGGGATCTCGCTCTGTTGCTCAAGCTAGAATGCAGTGGCTTGATCACAGCTCACTGCAGCCGCAAACTCTTGGGCCCAAGCAATCCTTCCACCATGGCTGGCTAATTAAAAAAATTTTTTTTAGTTTAATTTATTTTATTTTATTTTTTGAGATGGATTCTTGCTCTGTCACCCAGACTGGAATGCAATGGTGCAGTCTTGACTCACTGCAACCTCTGCCTCCTGGGTTCAAGCGATTCTCCTGCCTCAGCCTCCTGAGTAGCTGGGATTACAGGTATTCACCACCAAGCCCAGCTAATTTTTGTATTTTTAGTAGAGATGGAGTTTCACCATGTTGGCCAGGCTGGTCTCAAACTCCTGACCTCGTGATCCACCTGCCTCAACCTCCCAAAGTGCTGGGATTACAGGCATGAGCCACTGTGCCCGGCCTATTTATTTATTTATTTATTTATTTATTTTAGTAGAGATGGGGTCTCGCTATGTTGCCCAGGCTGGTCTTGAACTCCTTGCCTCAAGCGATCCTCCTGTCTCAGCCTCCCAAAGTGCTGGGATTACAGGCTTGAGCCACTGAACCTGGCTTTTAGTTCCTTTTTAGAGACTGGATGGGTCTCAGTATGTTGCCCAGGCCGGTCTTGAACTTCGGGGGTCAAGCCATCCTCCTGTCTCGGCCTCCTAAAGCACTGGGATTACAGGTGTGAGCTGCTATGCCCAGCCCTTATCCTCTTCTAATAAGGGCCCAGTCAGTACACTTAGGGCCTACCCTCATCCAGTACGACCTCATCTTAACTACGACCTCATTTGCAATGACCCTATTTCCACGAACGGTCACATTCTGTGTCTCTGGGTGGATACGAATTTTGCAGGGGACACTGTTCAACTCACAACACCACCTAATCAATAGTAGCTATTGCTGATCCTCCTCTTACTGCAGGATTTGTTCAGTGCGTACTACGTGCTGGGCACTTCTCCAGACCCCTTTTTTTCCTCTTTTCATTTAACCCTCTCCATGACTCTGTGAAGTAGGTACCCGGATTATCTCTGTTGAGTGCCAGAGAGGTGAGCTGATTTGCCCAAGGCCACATATGTTAACAAATGGTAGATCTGGGGCGGGGACTTTTTTCTCTATGACTCCAAAGCTGGCAAGGTTTCGAGACCCTCCTATCCCATCCCAAGAGCTTGGAGTCGGCTGTCCTTTCTGTCCCGGAATCCCAGGCATCAGAGATACGCTCGTTCCTGGCCCACCCCTCCTCCAGACACATCTTCCCCAGAGAGGCTATAAAAAGCGGGGGAAAAGGAATCTTGTCTATATAATGGCCAACTTGGAGTTCCGCTCCTGCCTTGGACCGCTCGTGCCCGGCTCTCCCGAGGGTGGAAAGCGGCGTGACTCCCGTGCGTGGCAGAGCTTGCCAGAGGTGTATATTTCATGCCTGACATCTGGTAACATTTTGGGAGTCTTGACTTGGGGCTACAAATGGAAAAATAGTTCATGAAGGTGTGCTTTATTCATCATCAAGACAATGCTATTAAATAAATGCTCGTAATGATTCATTCCATTGGATCAGGGAGCCCCGACTTCTCGGGCCAGACCTGGTGAAGTCCCTGGCAGGACAAGGCTGTTTCTTTGACACTGAGGAGAGCGTGGAGGTGTGGTGAGGCCGGACTGGGGCCTGATAGAGGCAAACGGTCACACTGCCAGATGACGAATGGCAGTTTACATTTTAACACGCCTGTGTCTTGGACGCGGAGTAACTGGCTTCGGCTGATCGGGGGGTGGGTGCAGTTAAGAGCCTCTTAGAGCCATGAGCTGGAGAAGGAGGGAAGGTCATTTCCAGAGACTGGGGCTTTGGGGCCAGGAAATAATTGCTCTGTCAGCAGGGAGAGTCAGTGGGCGGGTTGGAGGCCTCTGAGGGAGATCAGGGGCTCCTGAAGGGCAAAGCCAGGCTGCCCACCTTTTCTGGGGGTAACTGGTAAGGGTGTAGATACCAGCCACGTGGCAGAGAGAAGTACCCCAAAGCCAGGCTGCTTGGGTTCAAATCCTGCTTCCCTCGCTGTCCAGGTGGGCCTGGGACAGCCCCTCTGTAACATGGGGATCATTACAGGGCCCACCTCCGAGGCGTCTGTGGGCCTTGCATGGGCGCAGGGCACCTAGGGGTCTTCACTAAGTGTTAACTGCGGTTGTCATGGTGGTGATGGTATCTAGGGAAGAGTGGAGGCTGGGATGCAGAGAGAAGCAGCTCTGCCATTTTCTGGCCATAGAGCAAGGACCAGACTTACTTTGCACTCTGCACAGCAGGTAGGAGCCTTCTCCTGGACCTGCCTCAGGGCAGGGGGGACATCCGCTGGCCCAGCTCTCAGCACATCCAATGTGGGGTTGGTTGCCACCCAGCTTGCGCAGCCCACATACCCAGAATCACTGGGCTTACCCCCAGATCTCTACGCACTACAGGTGAGTTGCCACGGGCTGGCAAGCAGTCTCCACACCTGTGGACATCGAGGGTCTGTCTTCACATCCCCTTCTGCCTACATGGCTCCAGCCCAGGAGGGGACAGGAGGACAGATGTGTACCTCTACGAGCAGCCGAGCCTGGGGTGCTGGGTGGGGAAGGTGTCCAGTCTGACACATGTGTGTTGCGGCTCCAGGCACTGTGACATGCCTCCAGGTGGAAAGTCCGTTCTCCTGACTTGGAGTCTGGCATCTATTACAGCATGAGCACTGGGGCCTGACCCTTCCCCTGTATCCTTGTTGCCCCAGGACTGGCCGCTGACAGAGCCGTGGTCAGGCTGTGGGACTCAGGCCAGTTGGCCGTGGCTTTCCCACAAGAGTCAGTTACTGGGGCTATCAGATGCTGTGGCTGTTGGTTTGTTTGTATCTGTGGTGCTAAGCTGGGCCAGCTTTTGGGCAAGAGCAGCCTCATGGGGACCATAATCTATGAGAAAGGGATGGCAGAATCTGGCCTGGGGGTGGCTGGGTGGAGGGCAGAGGGTGCGGGGCTGCACGAATTCAAGTGTTTCCCAGGTAGCCGGGTGCCTCCGGCCGAGAGGGGAAGGGCTACTTACCCAGAAGACCAAAGAGGAAAGTCCAGGAACATTGTTCGAGCTATTAATATTACCTGTTAACAAAATGGTCACACATGTAATTAGTAACAATCGTGGTAAAAGTGCTGAAGAAGAAGCCTAAGAGTAATGATGGTGTAAGGAGAGCAGCCCGACCTAGCCCAGGGGTCAGGAGAGGTGGTCCTGAACCAGGGTTGGGTAAGGAGGCCCAGAAGGAAGGGTAGGGTGCCTGCGCAGGGGAGTGCACCGCTGGTGAAGTGTGTGTGTGCATGTGTAAACATGCATGCATATGCATGTGAATGTGTGAATGTGTGCATGTGAATGTGTGCACACCTGTGTGCATGTGTGTGCATGTGAATATTTGCATGTGCATGTGTGTGCATGTGTGTGCATATGTATGTGTGCATGTGAGTGTGTGATGTGAACGTGTGTGTGTGCATGTGAATGTGTGAATGTGTGTGTGCATATGAATGTGTGCATGTGAATGTGTGCATGTGAATGTATGCATGTGTGTGTGCGTACAAATGTGTGCATGCATGTGTGTGCATATGAATGTGCATGTCTATGCATGTGTATGTGTGAATGTGAATTCATGTCATGTGCATGCGTGAGCCATGTGTGGTGCGTGCATGTGTGTATGCAGCCTCATCATTTCCTGAATTTTTTTTTTTTGAGAGGTAGTCTCACTCTGTTGCCCAAGTTGGAGTGCAGTGGTATGATCTCGGCTCACTGCAACCTCCGCCTCCTGGGTTCAAGCGATTCTCCTGCTTCAGCCTCCTGCGTAGCTGGGATTACAGGTGCACACCACCATGCCTGGCTAATTTTTTTGTATTTTTAGTAGAGACTTGGTTTCACCATGTCAGTCAGAATGGTCTTGATCTCCTGACCTCATGATCTGCCCGCCTTGGCCTCCCAAAGTGCTCCCAAAGTGCTGAGGTGGCGTGAGCCACCTCGCCCAGCCTTTCTTTCTTTTTTTTTTTGAGACGGAGTCTCACTCTGTCACCCAGGCTGGAGTGCAATGGCTCGATGTTGGCTCACTGCAACCTCCACATCCCAGGTTCAAGTGATTCTCCTGCCTCAGCCTCCTGAGTAGCTGGGATTACAGGCATGTGCCTCCACGCCCGGCTAATTTTTGTATTTTTAGTAGAGATGGGGTTTCAACATCTTGGCCAGGCCGGTCTCGAACTCCTGACCTTGTGATCCACCCGCCTCGGCCTCCCAAAGTGCTGGGATTACAGGCGTGAACCACTGCGCCCAGCCTCTTTCTTTTTTTTTTGAGACAAGAGTCTCATTCTGTTGCTCAGGCTGGAGTGCAGTGGCAGAATCTCAGCTCACTGCAACCTCCGCCATCTAGGTTCAATCGATTCTCGTGCCTCAGCCTCCCAAGTAGCTGGGATTATAGGTGCCCACCACCATGCCTGGCTAATTTTTGTATTTTTAGTGGAAATGAGGTTTTGCTATGTTGGCCAGGCTGGTCTGGAACTCCTGACCTCAAGTGATCCACCCGCCTCAGCCTCCCAAAGTGCTGGGATTACAGGTGTGAGCCACTGTGCCCGGCCATTTCCCCTAATTTGAGGCACTCCATTCTCTGAGTCTGGAGAGCTGTGAGTGTGTGTATGGGAGACGAACCGCAGTGAGGAGGGGGAATTGGATTCTCTGAGGAAGAAGCACAAAAGCTGGGGCCTCTGCAGGAGCAGCTGTGCCTGTTCATGGGACTGAGAGGGGACTCAGCTTCTGGAGCCTGAGTGGGTGACACTCCCAGGGGATTATAGTGGTGGATGCAGGGCCAGGAAGAGGAAGGGCACTGTGTCCCCCGTTATGAATGTCCTCCTCTCTCTCCTGCTGGCCTCAGAGCTGAGGACCAGGATATAGTGGCCAGGAGCCTCCATCAGCAGACTCAGGGGCCTGGGCAGAGTCAGTTTCCTGGCCTGAGCTGGAAAGAGGAGGGGTCAGTTCTCCCGGGGCTGGCAAAGCAAGTCTCGGACTGAAGGCAGCCAGGGGACAGAGGGCAGGTCTTACCCCCATGGCAGAATGATGCAGAGGCTCCCAGGGTGTCCCAAACACTCTCCCCCAACCCCTAGTCTCATGAGAGGGCCATGGACGCTGGTGCTGGAACTACCCTCTGCTAGCCAGGCAGTGCACAACCACAGCAGCGTGGATGCTCAGAAACAGCCTTCACAGCGGGCAGTATTAGTATCTCCTTTTCACAGAAAGGAAAGTGGAAGCTCAGAGAGGTTACGGAACTTACCCATAATCGCAAAGCAAGAGTGTCTCCAGGTCTACACGACCCCAAAGCCTTTGCTACTCTGACACCCGCAGCAGCTGTGTGACTTTTCTGTTTCCTGAAGGGAAGAAGAAAACAATTTGCTCTAGAAAAAGCGTCAAGGGCCAGACTTCAGAAATGCCCAGAGCTGTGAGTTCACCATCGCAGCCCCTGCCCTCCCCTCTCTGTGCAGGAGCCACGCAGTGAGCTGAGCTGTGGTGAGGGTGTGTTAAAAACTTAAAGCAGAAACCCAATTTTGAAATGTTCAAGGACAAGGCCAAGAAGACTCCTCTGGGGATGGGGTGGAGGTTTCGGTCCATTTAAGTGGGCTGGAGGGGAGTCGTAACTGCCGGCTGATGGTTAATGTTCCCTTCCCAGGGTATTCATGATTTATGCTGATGCTTTAAAAGAAAATTCAGCTAAGCTAAGTTCAGAGTCCAGGAAGCTAAGGAAAAGGCATTCAGGAAAGCTTCATTTTGGGGGGAGGTTAGGGGGGATAGAAGAATATTCCAGATACCTTGCCTGTTTTTTGACTCAACTCACCCAAAGGAGAGGTCACCTTATCACCTAAGACCATAAGATCGCTCCCCAGGAGTCACGCTCCCAAGACGTTTCTTTCTGCGTTTGAAGAAATGAGTGTCCCAGGCTGGGTGCAGTAACTCACGCTGTAATCCTAGTACTTTGGGATGCCGGGGCAGGAGGATCACTTGAGCCCAAGGGTTCAAGACCAGCCTGAGCCACATGGCAAAACCGCAACTCTACTAAAAATACCAAAAAAAAAAAAAAAAAAAAAAAAAAGCTGGTCGTGGTGATGTGTGCCTGCAGTCTCAGCTACTCAGGAGGCTGAGGCGAGAAGACTGCTGGAGCCTGGGAAGTCGAGGCCTCAGTGAGCTGTGATGGCAGCACTGCACTCCCGCCTGGGTGACAGAGCGAGACCCTTTCTCAAGAAAAAAAGAATGAGGCTGGGCGCAGTGGTTCATGCCTGTAATCCCAGCACTTCGGGAGGCTGAGGGGGGTGGATCATCTGAGGTCAGGAGATCAAGACTAGCCTGGCCAACATGGTGAAACCCTGTCTCTACTAAAAATACAAAAATTAGCCAGGCATGATGGCAGGCGCCTGTGATGCCAGCTACTCGGGAGGCTGAGGCAAGAGAATCGCTTGAACCTGGGAGGTGGAGGTTGCAGTGAGCCGAGATCGTGCCGTTGTACTCCAGCCTGGTGGCAGAGTGAGACTGAGTCTTAAAAAAAAAAAAAAAAGGAAAAGGAATAAAAGAGAAAGAAGAGAAACCCGTGTCACTGTTAGAAGGAAGAAGGTGAAATCTCTGGAGAAATCATTTCCCCTTTGTCATTTCATGGCAGACATAGCACCCTTTCCTAGTGAGCCCAAACACCGCCTCAGAATCTATCTTAACACGATTCCCAAAGCAACCAGTAACCCCCAAATTGGCATTGGAAGCTGAGCCGAAACTCTTGGCAATTCCTGCTCCAAGCAGATGGAGAAGAAAAGCGCAGCTCTGAGCACTGAGTGATTTGCCCGATGTCAGCGGGAACTCAGGCACAGAACCCTCATGACTCTGCCAGCCTCTTTCCTGTGGGATCCTGCCTGATGTGAGCCCTGAAAGGTCTGTCCCTCCATGGAGATTTCCACTCCAGGCAGCTGCTGCACATGGAAGAGAAATCGACTCGAGGTCAGAGCAAAGCCAAGAGCGTGACTGCTGACCCTGGTCCCAGGAGAGGCGCACAGCATGGAGGGCAGATGGGTGGGAGGACTCACAGCCCTGCGGCCACACTGTCTGTCCACCACAGAGATCTCACTGGGCTTCGCAGTGTCCTACCATAAATATTAGGTTGGTGCAAAAGTAATTGTAGTTTTTCCCCTTGAAAGTAATATATTAGGGGGCCAGGTGTGGTGGCTCATGCCTATAGTCCCAGGACTTTGGGAGGCTGAGGCAGGTGGATAACCTGAGGTCAAGAGTTCAAGACCATCCTGGCCAACATGGTGAAACCCCGTCTCTACTAAAAATACAAAAATTATCCAGGCGTGGTGGCACATGCCTGTAATCCCAGCAACTCAGGAGGCAGGCTGAGGCTTGAACCTGGGAGGCAGAGGTTGCAGTGAGCTGAGACCACATCATTGCACTCCAGCCTGGGGAACAAGAGTGAAACTCTGTCCCCACCCACCCACCCTCCCAAAAAAGACAAGTGCAGTGGCTCACGCCTGTAATCCCAGCACTTTGGGAGGCCGAGGCGGGCAGATCATGAGGTCGAGAGATCGAGACCATCTTGGCCAACATGGTGAAACCCCATCTCTACTAAATACAAAAATTAGCTGGGTCTGGTGGTGTGCACCTGTAATCCCAGCTGCTTGGGTGGCTGAGGCAGGAGAATCGCTTGAACCTGGGAGGTGGAGGTTACAGTGAGCCGAGATTGTGTTACTGCACTCCAGCCTGGCGACAGAGCAAGACTCTGTCTCAAAAAAAAAAAAAAAAAAAAAAAAGAGAAAATAAGATATTAGGTATTCAAGTATTAGATGGTGCTGGAGTGGACGACCATTCTCAAATGGCAAGAGAAGTGAGGTGTTTTCCTTCTGGGGATTGGGAGGACACATGGTTGGCACCAGTCTAGGGAAGCCAGAAAGTGCAGAGTAAATCCTGAGGTAGCCATTATTCTGCCAGCTCAGCCTTGCCCAATCAAGGGGAGAAAATGGGCGGTAGAGAACCAGCCTCTTGTTTACCGTAGGAAGGTACCGAGAGGGTGTTCTGACCTCTAGGGGCGTCTTGTGATATGAACTTAATCATTTTGGGGGGCTGACCTTGGGCTCCTGTGCTCACAACGCCAAGACCTTCGCATGGGTTATCCTAATTGATATACACAGAATAACCCCGTGAAGCAGGTAGAGTTACTCCGGGAACAGACGCTGAGCTGGGGGCTCGGAGGGGTGGAGCTGTGCTGCCCGACCTTGGCTCTTGGCACTGTGCCATGCTCTGAGGGCTGGCAGGCACTGTGAAGCAGAACAGAGCAGCGTATGTGAGCCTCTGACAATCGTTAAGCATGCCGTAGCCTGCAGCAGGTCTGGGTAAGGTGCTGGGGGGCATCCGAGCGGCACGCGGGGGTCCAGGCCTCAGGTGGCTTCGGAAGGACAGAGGGGCACTGGAGAGAATGTGGCGTTGGAGGCAGAATCACGTCCATGAGTGCCTGTGGACTCACTCAGTTGAGCACATGGCCTACAAACAGGTGTAGTCAGCAGTTTGAAAACTACTTTTTCTTTCTTCTTCTTCTTTTTTTTTTTTTTTGAGACAGTCATTCTGTCACCTGGGCTGGAGTGCAGTGGTTCAATCTTGACTCACTACATCCTCCACCTCCCTGGTTTGGGTGATTCTCCTGGCCTCAGTCTCCCAAGTAACTGGGACTACAGATACATTCCACCACACCTGGCTAATTGTGGTATTTTTAGTAGAGACAAGGTTTCACCTGGTTCGAGACCAGGCTGGTCTCAAACTTCTGACCTCAAGTGATCCGCCTGCCTCAGCCTCCCAAAGTGCTGGGATTACAGGCCTGAAAACTTCTTGTCTGGCACAAACTCCCATTGTCCAGGTGTGAAAGCTGAGGCTTGGCAAGAACTGACCTCCCCTATGTCACCACGACCAGTGCGCAGTGGGGCCAGGACTGGAATCCTGCCTGGGATCCTGGTCCAGTGAACGCCCCTGTGGGTCCACGAGAGAAGGTGTGGCCTGTGGTGGAAGGACAGTGGTGGGCCACCCGAGAGGAGGGTCCTGGGTGGGCAGAGGCATCCAGGGACACCAGATGGGGACATGGTTTAGGACACTGTGTCTTACTGCCAGCAACAACTCCCCAGGTGAGGGATGACAGTGGTCACGGCTGTGCCTATGAAGTTCACCACCTAGGCTCCAACCTAGCCCTGACACTCTCCAGCTGGTGACTCCAGGTGAGTCATGTCACCTGCCTGAACCTCCCTGGACCTCAGCACCTCCCTCTGAGCCTCAAGTGAAATTATCCCACAGCCCACTGCCTGGCCCTTAGCGCCCAATTTCACCATTGTGGCCAATTAGGATGGCTTACTTATTTCCATTTGGAAATGTACTTTTAATTCCTTTTGGCTTTCCCCTTCTTCTCAAAGGGCTCCTCCTTGAGAGAGTCTGGCCCTGGATGAAGACAAAAGCAGATGCTCCCAGGTAGTCTGAGACACACCCACGCCTCCCGTGGGCCTGGAAGTGGCTGGAGCTGATCCTGTTCCTCATCAGGAGTCAGCTCCGCGGGGCCTCTTAGGGATGTCTGGAGGGGCTGCTGATTGCAGAACCAGCTGGAAGGGAAATTCGAGGGCAGATGTGGCCACAGCAGAGGCTGCAGCAGTCAGAGCCTCCCCGCAGTGTGGTGGCACAGGTGCCACGCCTGGAGTCCATCAGGCCCACGTTCAAATCCCAGCGCCGCCACTCCCCGCCTGTCGAGGGAATGTGATTCCTCCAGTGGCCGGTGGAACTGGCTGTGGACAGCAGCTGTACCGCCGGGGCCCAGGGGAAATGGAAAGCATATCTCCACCCCAGGCCAGCTTCCCCTCCTCTCCCAGGCCCCGACCTGCCCTTTAGACTCAGGAGTCCTGAGTTTCACCCTTTGTCCGGGACCTTGGAGAAAGAACACAACTCTGATAACAGCAGTTCCGAGGCTGAGGAGGGGTTGTCGTGGGGACAGTGTGTTCCTGCAGCTAAGCCCTAACCTCTTTGCCTCGCTTCAGAATGCTTCAGACCAGGAAGGGGGAACTTGTCACTTGGGACTTGCAGGGACACTGTTTTGAATGTAAACTCTCCCAAAGAGCTCCTGCCTGCTTTAGAGAGGAATGTTTGGGTTGTATTAATCAGAAACCTACTCCACCAATTTCAGGTTAAAAAAGGATGTGCCACAAGACTATGGAGATGTTTCTTTTGGTTATTTAAAAAATGTTAGGCTCAGCATGGTGGCTCAAGCCTGTAATCCCAGCACTTTGGGAGGTGAAGACTGGAAGATTGCTTGAGCCCAGGAGTTCGAGACCAGCCTGTGCAACATAGCGAGATTCTGTCTCTACAATTTTTTAAGACAGTCTTGCTCTGTTGCTCAGGCTGGAGTACAGTGGAATGATTTTGGCTCACTGCAACCTCCGCCTCCTGGTTCAAGCGATTCTCTTTCCTCAGCCTCCCGAGTAGCTGGGATTATAGGCATGTACCACCATGTCCAGCTAATTTTGTATTTTTAGTAGAGATGGGACTTCACATGTTGGTCAGGCTGATCTTGTACTTCTGACCTCAGGTGATCCACTCACCTCGGGCTCCCAGAGTGCTGGGATTAGCTGGGTACAGTGGCTCACCCCTGTAATCCTAGCGCTTTGGGAGGCTGAGGCAGATGGATCACCTGAAGTCAGGAGAACAAAACCAGCCTGACCAACATGGTGAAACCCCATCTCTACTAAAAATACAAAAATTAGCTGGGCATGGTGGCTCATGCTTGTAATCCCAGCTACTTGGGAGGCTGAGGCAGGAGAATCGCTTGAGCCTGGGAGGTGGAGGTTGCAGTGAGCTGAGATTGCACCATTGTATTCCAGCCTGGGCAACAAGAGTGAAACTCCAACTAAAAAAAAAAAAAAAAAAAAAAAGTGCTGTGATTACAGGCATGAACCATCTCATCGGCAGCTACAATTTTTTTTTTTTTTTAATTAGCCAGGTGTTGTGGTCCCTGGCTGTGAGCCCTGTTTGTACCACTGCACTCCAGCCTGGGTGACAGAGCAAAAACCTGTCTCAAAAAAAAAAAGGAAAAAAAAGTTAAACCCCAGAAAACCCAATGACACTAATTTAAAGGAAGATTTGTTGGCTCATGTAACTGAAAGTCCAGGGTAGTCCTGTGATTTGGATAGGGGTGTTCGTCTCCACCCAAACTCATTGCCATTTGATCCCCAATGTGGCAGTGTTGGGGGGTGGGCCTCGTGGGAGGTGTCTGGTCTATGGAGGTGAAGCCCTCAGGAATGGCCTGGAGCTGCCACCCCTCACTAGTGAGTGAGTTCTTGCTGTCACTCTCGTGAGACTGCATTAGCCTCCATCTAACCCACTGCTGTGAGAGTGAGTTATTATAAAGCCATGATGACCTCAGGTTTCCCCCTTTTTTTTTGCAGTCTCCCTTCTCTTTTCCTTTCTCCTGCATGTTGTGATGCAGCGTGAAAGCCCTTGCCAGAAGTCAGGGCTATCCCTTTAAACACCTCAGCCTGCAGAACTAGAAAATGAAATAAGCCTCTTTTCTTTATATATTACCCAGCCACAGGTATTCTTTTATAGCAACACAAAATGGACTAAGACAGGTACGGTGGGTTTCAGGTGAAGTTTGATCCAGACACTTAGATCTATCACTGGGATCCAGAATCCCAAGCACCCACTCCTCTTTCTATGTGAATGTACTACTCCAGGTATCCATGACCTTTTAGCTCCAATATCTGGACCAACAAGAACCTCCTGTGTCTCTGATTCACGTTTCTGAGGGAGGGAATCTGGCATCCAGCTCATGCTTTTGGCCATGCATCTGAAGTCACGTTTGTGGCCAGTGAGTGGAGGTTCTCTCCTGGGTCCGGTGTCCATGGCTTATTCACTCATCATTGGCCAGACCATGTGGCTCATGTGCCTCTTCTACCTGCTTGGAGACAGGGTGTGTGAGAAGGGGTCACAAGTGGGCCAGTCACCCCAATACCTTCCCAAAGAAGTCAGGTCTCAGTTGGTGAGTCTCCAAGGACCCCATAATGCCTCCCTGGCCTGGAAACCACCTAAAGAGGCTTATTTTGGTTTTAATTTGTAATTTGGGGAGAATTTTAAGTTTGGTTCTGGTAAGAATTTTTTTTTTTTTTCTCTGATATGGAGTTTCGCTCTTGTTGCCCAGGCTGGAGTGCAATGATGTGATCTTGGCTCACTGCAACCTCCACCTCCCGGGTTCAAGCAATTCTTCTGCCTCAGCCTCCTGAGTAGCTGGGATTACAGGTGCCCGCCACCACAGTCCGGCTAATTTTGTATTTTTAGTAGAGATGGGGTTTTGCCATGTTAGTCAGGCTGGTCTTGAACTCCTGACCTCAGGTGATCCACTCACCTCAGCCTCCTAAAGTTCTGGGATTACAGTCGTGAGCCACTGTGCCCGGCCTTGGTTAGAATTTTTATTCCTGGATATTTCCTGATATTTTGTTTCTGGTTCATTCAGGAGGAGGAATTCAGACTTGGGTTCAGGAAATTGTTTTAATCACTGCCCCCAAGAAATCATCCAACAAGCACATGTGTCTAGCATCAGGTGGAAACCCCAGAACCGTTTTCAGATGGCTGTGAACCAGCAGTGGGATGGCTTCTGCAAGCAAACACTGCATTATTATTATTATTATTATTTTACTTTCATACCAGGAAAAGGGTTTTATCTTCAAAACAATGTACCCACGTCACTAACTGGTCTGGAAGAACTTGTTTGGCCAAATTTAGAACCCACAATAAGGTCAGAGAGGATAAATTTAGAAATGAACTCAGAGCTTTCAGTGCCAACAGTTCCGTTTGGCACTGCGCACTGGCTAACTCCATCTGCTACCGTGAGCTTGGTTTACTTCCCCTTTACCCCCCAGGTCCACCAGAATTCTTGCAGGATAATGTAGCCTTGAAGAGTGAGACCTGGCATCTAAACCTGTCTTCACCATTTATAAACTGTGTGACTCTAGGAGCATGTTTCACCTCTCTGAGCTTTTTAGTAGTTTCATCATCTTTTAAAGGATGGAGGATAATGATAACATCTTATAAAATAACATGGCTGGGCCAGGTGGCTCACGCCTGTAATCCCAGCACTTTGGGAGGCTGAGGCGGGTGGCTCACGAGGTCAAGAGATCAAGACTATCCTGGGCAAGATGATAAAACCCCATCTCTACTAAAAATGCAAAAATTAGCTGGGTGTGGTGGTGGGCACCTGTAGTCCCAGCTACTTGGGAGGCTGAGGCAGGAGAATCGCTTGAACCCGGGAGGCAGAGGTTGTGGTGAGCTGAGATTGTGCCACTGCACTCCAGCCTGGCGACAGAAAGATACAACGTCTCAAAAAAAAAGAAAAAGAAAAAGGAAAAAAAGGATGTAAAGATTGATTCAAATTTCAATAACATGGTGAGGGAAAAAAAAGATTGATTAGAATTTTGTTTTGTTTTGTTTTTTTGAGGCAGAATCTCGCTCTGTTTCCCAAGCTGCAGTACAGTGGGGCGATCACGGCTCCCTGTAACCTTGACCTCCTGAGTCTAATCAATCCGCTCATCTCAGTCCCTGAGTGGAAGGCATACACCACCACAGCTGGCTAATTTTTAAAAAAGTTTTATTTTATACAGATAGGATCTCACTCTGTTTCCCAGGCTGGTTTCAAACTCCTCAGCTCAAGTGATCCTCCCACCTTGGCCTCCCAAAGTGCTGGGATTACAGGTGTGAGCCACTGTGCCCAGTCCAACCATTCTGATTTCTGTCTCTGCATTTGAGTACTCTAGGAACCTCATATAAAAGGAATCATACAATACTTGTTCTTTTGTGATGGGTTTATTCTCCTTTTTTCTTTTCTTTTTTTCTTATTTTTTTTTTAACTCTCTTCTGATAAAGCTTATAAGGTGATGGGCTTATTCTCTTAGCATAACGGCTTCATGGCTCATCCCTCTTGTCATATGGGTCAAACTTTTCTTCCTTTTTAAGGCTGAATAATATTTCATTGCATATATACACACTACATTTTGTTTATCTATTCATCTATCAGTGGACATTTGGGTCCCTTCCACCTTTTGGCTGTGATGAATAATATGGCTGTGAACATAGGTGTACAAATATCTGTTAGAGTCCCTGCTTTTGCTTCTTTTGAGTATATCCAGAAGTTTGATTAAGACATTTTATGGAGGCTGGGTGTGGTGTTTCACACCTGTAATCCAAGCACTGTGGGAGGCCGAGGTAGGAGGATCACTTGAGCCCAGGAGTTTGAGACCGGCCTGGGCAACATACCAAGACCCTAGTACTAAAAAAAAAAAAAAAAAAAATTTCTTTTCTTTTCTTTTTTTTTTTTTTTAAGATGGGGTTTCACCATGTTGGTCAGGCTGGTCTTGAGCTCCCAACCTCAGGTGATCCGCTCACCTTGGCCTCCAGAGTGCTTGGATTACAGGTGTGAGCCACCGTGCCCGGCCTAATTTTTTTTTTTTGATTAGGCATAGTGGTACACCTGTAGTCCTAGCTACTTAAGAAGGAGGCTGATGCAGAAGGACCCCTTGAGCCCAGGAGTTTGAGGCTGTAGTGAGGTATGATCGCACCACTGCACTCCAGCCTAGGCAACAGGCAAGACCCTGTCTCTAAAAAAAGAAAAAGAAAAAAGAAAAAGATATTTACCCTATGCTTGGTATACAATAAAAACTCAACACATTGTAACCAATAAAACCAGTATTAAAAAAAATACTGGGTGTACTGGGTGCGGAGGCTCACCCCTGTAATCCCAGTACTTTGGGAGGCCAAGGCAGGTGGATCACCTGAGGTCAGGAGTTCAAGACCAGCCTTACCAATATGGTGAAACCCCATCTCTACTAAAAATACAAAAATTAGCTGGGTATGGTGGCAGGTGCTTGTAGTCCCAGCTATTTGGGAGGCTGAGACAGAATTGCTTGAACCCAGAGGCAAAGGTTGCAGTGAGCTGAGATTGTGCCACTGCACTCCAGCCTGGGTAACAGCGCGAGACTCTGTCTTAAAAATAAAAAAAATAAAAGAAAAATACTGGATGATATTTTTTAAATGCAGATTTTAAAATGAGATGCCATTTTGCCTGTCAAATTAACCACAACTAAAAGGTAATAATCTTCAATGCAGCTGGGATGTGTAAGATGGATTCTCTCTCTTTCTGCCTTTCTCTCTCTTCTCTTTTGAGACAGAGCTCTCACTGTTGCCCAGGCTAGAGTGTAGTGGTGTGATCTCGGCTCATGCAACTTCCACCTCCCAGGTTCAAGCAATTCTCCTGCCTCAGACTCTGGAGTAGCTGGGATTACAGACATGTGCCGCCATGCCCGGCTAATTTTTGTATTTTTAGTAGCAATGAGGTTTCACCATGTTGCCCAGGCAGGTCTCAAACTTCTGACCTCAAGTGATCTGTCCGCCTAGGCCTCCTACAGTCCTGGGATTACAGGCATGAACTACCACATCCGGCCTCTCTTTTTGTGTGTGTGGAGAGTCAGGGTCTCACTATGTTGCCAGGGCTGAACTCCTGGGTTCAAGTGATCTTCCCACCTTGGCCTCCCAAAGTGTTGGGATTATAGGCATGAGCCACCTTGACTGACCCTTGGGTTCTCTCATACACAACTGTAGGTAGTCTTTCTATAAAGCAACCTGCAGTGCTAAGTATGATATATCAAGGCTCTTGGAAGTTACCATACTATTTGACCAATAATTTAACTTCTGAGAATTCTTCCTAAAGACAGATGCTCAAACACAGACCAAGATTTGAATCTAGAGATGTTTATCACAGCAATCTTTATCATACTGTGGAAGCAACATCTATTTCCATCCACAGGAAATGGTTTAAAAACTAATGTAGGAATGGGCTCCCAGTGGACTATTTTGCAGTCATTAAAAATGCTTATGAGCTGGGGTGGGGGTATGTGCCTATAATCGTAGCTACTCAGGAGGCTGAGGTAGGAGGATCATTTGAGCACAGACAGGGGTTTGAGGCCAGCCTGGGCAACAAGACTCTGACTCTAAAAAAAAGTTTATGAGAATAGTGAAACAGGAAACTGTATACATTCTACTGTTTTATGAAAACGAAGATACAAAAATTGTATATGTTTCTCCTATAAAGTAGGTACGCTTTGCATTTACCATTGCTGAGCCTTCACTAAGCTCTGTATATACTTTCTCTTGTTTATTTCTCCCAAAAATCAAAGAGGTGGGCACCATTATTACACCATTTTACAGATGAAGAAACAGATTCCTAGTGGTGACATGATTCTCAGGGTTACACAGCCAGCAAGTGGCAGAGCTGGGATTCAAACCCAGGCCCCTCGACTCCAAAGAGTAGAAAAGGAAAGGACAGCCTGACCCATATGGGTGAAACCCTGTCTCTACTAAAAATATAAAAATTAGCCGGGCATGGTGGCCCAGGCCGGTAATCCCAGCTACTCAGGAGGCTGAGGCAGGAGAATTGCTGGAACCCAGGAGGCAGAGGCTGCAGTAAACCGAGATCGCACCATTGCACTCCAGCCTGGGCAACAGAGCGAGATTCCATCTCAAAAAAAAAAAAAAAGTAAAGGAAAGAACAATTCTGCAGTCAAAATCCATAGGAGTGATTTTTACTTTCTTCTTCATACTTGTCTGTATTTTTTTTCCCAAACTGGGAGGAGGTAGAGGGAGCAATTTACTAGATAAAAAGGGAAAGAATGAAACAATTGCTACTTTCAAGCAGGCATCTTTGAAGATAAAACGTGAAGGTCTTGTGCTTCATGCCACGAACTCAGTTCGTGTTCATTCTTTTTCTAGTTAAAGAAGAGCAGAGTGTCCTGGCTGAGTCTTTTGGCTGATTGCTTAATAATGGGAGGGTGTGCTGTGGACACACACACACACACACACACACACACACACACACACACACACACACACACACACACACACACACACCACGCCAGCCGAGACAGGAGGGAGACAAAACCTAGCAGTAGCCAAAACTCTGCTAGAGCGATGCAGGCTGTTACAGGCATAGCTTTCCAAACAGCAGAGCTCAGTGAAATAAATATTTTTCCTGTGAGAAGAGGCTTAAGTCGGCGATCTTAACAACCCCCCAATTCATTCCAGATCCACTCGGAGCGGCTGGCGTCAGCATGTCCATCTTGATACATTTAGCATTGCCTGGTAACTGCAGCAAGCCCATGTGTCTTGCTGCTTTCACCCACTGGGCAGTGTGCCCCTGGGGCGCTGGGCAGGGGGCAAGGAGGAGCTTGTCCCTGGGGAACCCTCTTCCCACTCCCTCTCAGCTTCTCACAACTTCTGGGGGTTTCTGACTTTTTTTTTTTCCCCTGTAAAACCACTATTTAATCCAAACTGGAGGCCTGAAGACTCCACTTCTTCTTGGCAAGTCTCCATTCTCTTAGTCCTGGAGACAATACCCAGGAAGAATTTACAGTTAGGGACTCAGGAAACATACAAATGAAAAGTCTGGGTTACCTCAAAAACCGGGAGCTTCACTAACCAGGGAGAAATTCATCGATTCGTTCATTTATTTGCTCACTCAACAAGGGTTGGCTGGGTCTGGTGGCTCATGCCCATTATCCCAGAGCTTTGCAGGGCCAAGTCAGGAGAGCAGATGGCTTGAGGCCAGGAGTTTGAGACCAGGCTCAGCAACATGGTGAAACCCCATCTCTGCTGAAAATACAAAAATCAGCTGGTGTGGTGGTGCTCGCCTGCAGTCCCAGCTACTCGGGAAGCTGAGGTGGGAGAATCACCTGAATTTGTAAGTTGAGGCCGCAATGAGTGGTGATGGCGCCATCGCACACCAGCCTGGGCAAAAGATTGGGATCCTGTCTCCAACAAAACAAAATCAATCACACAAAAAGCAATGGTTAATTGAATCACCTCTTAAGTATAAGATATGGAACAAAGCTGATATAAGAGAGGACAAAGCCACTGGAGATGCAGATTCATTAATTCTACTGTCCTTCCATTCATTCGTTCACAGATGTTTGTTGAGTGCCTCCTATGTGCTAGGTCCTCTCCCCCTAGTGCTGGGGACTTAGCAGTGAACCATGCAGACAAAAACTGCCTCCTCGGAGGACCACGAGGTCAGGAGTTCTAGACCAGGTTGGCCAACATAGTGAAACCCCGTCTGTACTAAAAATACAAAAATTAGCCAGGTGTGGTGGGGGGCACCTGTAGTCCCAGCTACTCGGGAGGCTGAGGCAGGAGAACTGCTTGAACCCGCAGGCAGAGGTTGCAGTGAGCCAAGATTGCGCCACTGTACTCCAGCCTGGGTGACAAAAGAGAAATTTCATCTAAAAAAAAATAAAAATAAAAATCCTGCTTCCTTGCCTCCTAGCACTTCTAGTTGGGGTGACAGACACCAGAGAAAGACAAGGTCGTGTATGGAATGTCAGATGATATTAAACACTAAAGAGCAAAAGCATGAAGGGGGAATTGGGAGACAGGGGACCCAGTGGTCACCCTTACAGCAAAGGGGCCAGGAATGGCCTCATGAGAGAGTATACTGAAGTCCCGACCTACAGAAGATGAGGGAGCGCATTGAACAACAGTGACCCCTGGATCACGCCAGTCCCTTTTCAATGATTTTTCAGTCCTGATTATGCGGTGAGAAATCCGAGGCGGGTGGATTGCCTGAGTCCAGGAGTTTGAGACCAGCCTGGGCAACATGCATCCCTGTTGTGTATATATCTCAGGTTGTGCTAAGACCTACTCTTGTCCCCCTCGAAAGCTCAGAGGCTTAGCAGGCAAGGGTGTCTACTTGGACTTGAGCATGGTTTTGTGTTCACGGTGAATATTTTTGCAGTTATTGTTTATGTCATCAGTGATGTCAAATGATGCTGTCACTTTGTCATAGTAATGATTCAAGCGTATTTTATTTTTATTTTTTTGAGACAGATTTTCACTCATGTCACCCAGGCTGGAGTGCTATGGTACTATCTCAGCTCACTGCAACCTCCACCTCCCGGGTTCAAGCGATTCTCCTGCCTCAGCCTCCCGAGTAGCTGGGATGACAGGTGCCCGCTACCACACCCGGCTAATTTTTTATATTTTTAGTACAGACAGGGTTTTACTATGTTGGTCAGACTGGTCTCAAACTCCTGACCTCAGGTGATCCACTGGTCTCGGCCTCCCAAAGTGTTGGGATTATAGGCGTGACCCACCATACCCAGCCTCAAATGTACTTTATATATAAAAAAAAATACACTTAAGGGATAGGTGCCGAGGCTCATACTTGTAATCCCAGCATTTTGGGAAGCTGAGATGGGAGTATCGCTTGAGTTTAGGCATTCGAGACCAGCCTGGGTAACACAGTGAGATCTTATCTCTACTTGAAAATCAAAACAATTAGCTGAGTGTGGTGGTGCATGCTTGTAGGCCCAGCTACTCAAGAGACTGAGGCAGGGGACTGCTTGAGCCCAGGAGGTGGAAGCAGCAGTGAGCTGTGATCATGCCACTGCGCTCCAGTCTGGGCAATAGAGAGGGACTCTGTCTCAAAAGATAAAATAGTCCGGGCACAGTGGCTCACATCTGTAATCCCCGCACTTTAGAAGGCTGAGGCGGGCAGATCACCTGGGATCAGGAGTTCAAGATCAGCCTGGCCAACATGGTAAAACCCTATTTCTACTAAAAATACAAAAATTAGCCAGGTGTGGTGGCAGGTGCCTGTAATCCCAGCTACTCGGGAGGCTGAGACAGGAGAATCCCTTGAACCTGGGAGGCAGAGGCTGCCATGAGCCGAGATCGCCCTATTGCGCTCCAGCCTGGGCGACAGAGCAAGACTCCATCTCAAAAATAAACAAAAATAAAATTTAAATTAAAAAAATACACTTATTTTTTGAAAAGTGGGTTGATTTAAAGAAAAATACTGAGTAATGTATAATACAGGTGGTACTCAAATATGGGAAAAATTGTGAAGGTGAGAAATGAATGAAATAAGATAGAACCCATCTCTCAAGTTGCTCAGAGCCTGGCTGGGGAGGTGACAGCCCTCTGCCTGTGATCAGCACCTCCCTTTAAGCACCCCTGGAAGGGGACAGCTGCTCCTGTGGCTCTGATGGGTCAGGGGAAGCTGTCCAGACGAGGTGCTGCTGGGGCTCGCTGGAGGTCCAGGCCAAGACACATCTGCCAGGAAGGACACATGGGGTGTTTCAGCTGCAGGGAGCAGCGTGCGGTCGGACAGTGGGTAAAATGACAAGGATAGGTAATGGCCGCTGCACATTTGGAGAGGAAGGTGATGGCAGGAGGGCTCTGGGAAATTTCAGCCCCTCAGTGTGTGTGTGAGGAAGCAGAGGGGCTGGACGAGGTGGGCCTTGAGAGACCACCCCAAATTTATACTGGCCCAGTGACTGATCCCAACATGAATTCTACATCTTCCATTATTGAGCACAACAGCTCAGGGGTAAGAGCTTGCTCACATTTTCTGATGTGGTCTCAGCAAACCTGCAAAGTTATTAACTACTGTTGTCAGAGCCTTTTTTACAGATGGGGAATTTGGGGCTTAGACAGGCCAGTTCACCTGGGGAAGGTCATGAGCTAGTAAATAGCAGTCCGGACTTTTGGTTTTTCTGAGTTAGGGTTTCACTTTGTCATACAGGCTGGACTGCAGTGGCTGATCATAGGTCATGGCGACCTCAACCTCCCAGTCTCAAGGGATCGTTTTACCTCAGCCTCTTGAGTAGAGGGAACTACAGGCATATACCACTACAGCCAGCTAATTTTTATTTTTATTTTGTAGAGGCCAGGCATGATGGCTCACGTCCCTAACCCTACACTTTAGAGGCCAAGGCAGGTAGATTGGAGTCCAGGAGTTTGAGACCAGCCTGGGCGGCATGGCAAAACCCTGTCTCTTCCCCCCTCCAAAAATATAAAAAGTAGCCAATTGTGGTGGTGCATGCCTGCAGTGCCACCTACTTGGGAGGCTAAGGTGAGACAATTGCTTGATTCTGGGAGGCAGAGCTGAGATGGCACCACTGCACTGCAGCCTGGACAACAGAGGGAGACCCTATCTCAAAAAAAAAAAAAAAATTAGTCAAGTGTAGTGGCATGAACCTGTAATCCAAGCTACTCCAGAAGCAGAGGCAGGAGAATCGCTTGAACCCAGAAGGCAGAGGTTGCAGTGAGCCAAGATTGTGCCACTGCACTCCAGCCAGGGGCAACAAAGTAAGACTCTGTCTCAAAAAAAAAAAAATACAGTTTAGTGGGTTTTGGTTTTTGTTTTTTGGCATATTCACAAAGCTGTGCAACCATTACCACTATCTAAATCCAGAGCAGTTTTACCCCAAAAAGAAACCTCATACCTGGCTGGGCGTGGTGGCTCATGCCTGTAATCCCAGCACTTTGGGAGGCAGAGGCGGGTGGATCACCTGAGGTTGGGAGTTCAAGACAGGCCTGACCAACATGGAGAAACCCCGTCTCTACTAAAAATACAAAAAAAAATTGGCAAGGCGTGGTGGCATGCACCTGTAATCCCAGCTACTCAGGAGGCTGAGGCAGGAGAATTGCGGAGGTTGTGGTTGTGGTGAGCTGAGATCCCACCATTGCACTCCAGCTTAGGCAACAAGAGCAAAACTCTGTCTCAAAAAAAAAAAGAAGAAACCTCAAAACCTCATACCTATTAGTAATGACTCCCATTCTCCTCTCCCCAGTCCCCTGGCAATGACTGATACACTTTCTGTCTCTATGGATTTGCTGCTCTGGACTTGCATATCAATGGAATCATACACTCTTGCTTCTTTCACTTAGCACACTGTGTTCGAGGTTCATCTGTCTTGCAGCATGCATCAGGGCTTGGTTCCTTTCATATGGCCAAATAGTGTCCCTTTGCATGGCTGTCCCACATTTTGTTGACCCACTCATCAGCTCATAACCATTTGAGTTGTTTTTACTTCCTGGCTACTATGAATAACATCTGTGTACGGGTTTTGCGTGGACATATGTTGACATATGGATGTACACTTAGGAGTGGAACTGCTGGGTCATATTTACATTTAACCATTTGCTTAATTTCATACTTAACCGTTTGAGGAACTTCCAAGCTGTTTTCCAAAGCAGCTGTGCCATTTTCCATGTCACCAGCAGTGCAGCAGGGTTGCAGCTGCCCCACGTCGTCTCCAGCACTTGCTGTGGTCTGTCTTTTTGGTGATGACCCCCACTAGCGTACATGCGGTGCATCTCCCGGGGATTGAGCTGTTTGCCCAGCAGTCAAGACTCCGGTCAAGGCTGTGCTTGTGGGTATAGAGAGGGCTCGGTGATTTGGTGATTTCTTTTTTCTTTCCTTTCCTTTTATTTCTTTTCTTTTTTGAGTCAGAGTCTCTCTCTATCGCCCAGGCTGGAGTGCAGTTGCACCATCTCAGCTCACTGCAACCTCCACCTCCCAGGTTCAAGCAATTCTCCTGCCTCAGCCTACTGAGTAGCTGGGATTACAAGTGCACACCACCATGCTCAGTTAATTTTTGTATTTTTAGTAGAGACGGGGTTTCACCATGTTGGCCAGGCTGGTCTGAAACTCCTGACCTCAAGTGATCCACCAGCCTCGGCCTCCCCAAGTGCTGGGATTATAGGTGACAGCCACCACACCCAGCCTCAGTGATTTCTTGAGGGGCAGTCAGTAGGGTCTCAGGGTTTGGAGCCTGGGAGGATTTGGGGGTGGAATACGCCTGGGGAGTGTACATGCCAGTGACAGAACTGGGAGACTGGACCCACCCTCTCCCTGGGCCCAGGGTCACCTCCTCTCTTACAGGTGTAAGGCCTTGGCCTCAGGCTCCATTTAGACCAAGAGGAAGAGGTTCCACAGCAGAACCCTAAAAACAAATCCGGCTCCACAGGGGACTTCAAAGCCCTAACGCCTTGTCTTGGCCCTGCTGCGTCTGCAAGAACATAATGTACATACTATCCATTTTCCCCAAAGTTGTGGGTTTCTGTTCAGGTTCCTGATTCCCTAACTGACATGTAGCTCCCAGAGCTGGCCCGGCTGGGCTGGAGCCCACATCTTTTGACCCCAGGCCTGGGCTTTTGGTGCCCAGATCACCCTCTACCCCCATTAGGAGCCTCAGACCTCATTACTGTCCTTGGAAGGGGGCAAAGTATCTGCTTCCAGCCAGCCCAGCCCTCAGGGAGCGCCTCACTGTAAACTCTCCACATTGGGTCATTGAAATGGCTTTTACAGGAATTGCCAGTGGGCTGAGCAAACCTCATCTCATTAAGCAGGAAAAGCAATAAAGCCTGAGGCTGCAGAGTCAGAATAGCCACTGGGCAGGAAGGGCCCAGTCCCCATAGGGGGAGTACACCCTGGGCTGGGCCTGGCTGCATGGCCAAGACCAGGGGTCCATGCTCTCCAGAGGAGAAAGTGTCAGGACTGTCACCATTGTCCTCTACGTCTGAGTGTGCCAGGTGTCATTCCCAGGGGAGCCTGCATCTTGTGTTTTTCTTTCTTTTTTTTTTTTGAGATAGGAGTCTCTTTCTGCAGCCCAAGCTGGAGGGCAGTGGCGCCATCTCAGCCCACTGCCACCTCTGCCTCCTGGGTTCAAGTGGTTCTCCTGCCTCAGCCTGAGTAGCTGGGACTACAGGCACCCACCACCGCATCTGGCTAATTTTTGTATTTTTAGTAGAGACAGGGTTTCACCATGTTGGCCAACTCTTGACCTTGTGATCCGCCCACCTCGCCCTCCCAAAGTGCTGGGATTACAGGCGTGAGCCACTGAGCCCTGCCCCTAATTCAATACCATCATATCCTTATAAGAAGAGGGAAGACCTGTGAAGACAGAGACACTGGGAAATGCTATGGGGGGACAGAAGCAGAGACGGGCGTCATGCAGCTACAAGACAAGAAATGCCAAGGATCAGGGGCCACCACCCGAAGCTAGGAAGAGGCAAGGAGGGATTCTTTCCTAGATCCTTTAGAGTAGGGGTCCCCAACCCCCGGACCATGGACTTGTACTGGTTGGTGGCCTGTTAGGAACCGGGCTACACAGCAGGAGGTGAAGAGCAGGCAGGTGAGTGAAGCTTCATCTGTATTGAGAGCCACTCCCCATCGCTCACATGACGCCTGAGCTCTGTCTCCTGTCAGATCAGTGGAGGCATTAGAGTCTCATAGGAGCACGAACGCTATAGTGAACTGCGCATGCGTGGGATCTAGGGTGTGCGCTCCTTATGAGAATCTAATGCCTGATGATCTGTCACTGTCTCCCATCACCTCCAGATGGGACCTGCTAGTTGCAGGAAAACGAACTCAGGGCTCCCACTGATTCTACATTATGGTGAGTTGTATAATTATTTCATTATATATTACAATGTCATAACAGAAATAAAGTGCACGATAAACCCAATGCACTTGAATCACTCTGAAACCACCCACCCAACCCCTGCCCTGGTCAGTGGAAAACTGTCGTCCACAAAACTTGTCCCTGGTGCCAAAAAGGTTGGGGACCTCTGCTTTAGAGGGAGCATGGCCCTGCCGACACCTTGATTTGGACTTCTAACCTCCAGAACGGCAAGACAATAAGTTTCTCCTGTTTTAATCCTCCCAGTTTGTAGTACTTTTTTTATAGCACCCCAGAAAATCATATACTACCCTGGATCTTTTTTTTTTGTTTTTTTGAGATCAAGTTTTACTCTTGTTTCCTAGGCTGGAGTGATCTCAGCTCACTATCATCGCTGTCTCTTGAGTTCAAGCAATTCTCCTGCCTCAGCCTCTTGAATAGCTGAGATTGATTACAGGTGCCTGCCGCCATGCCCAGCAAATTTTTGTATTTTTAGTAGAGAGAGGGTTTTGCCATGTTGGCCAAGCTGGTCTCGAAGTCCTGACCTCAGGTGATCCTCCTGCCTGGGCCTCCCAAAGTATTGGGATTACAGGTGTGAGCTACTGCACAAGGCCACTGCCCTAGATTTTAACCTTAGCAGCACAAAGTGGTAGGATAAGCTATAAGTTATATTTTGTGTTTTCCTTTTAATGAAGAGAGAAAGAACAGGTCCTAGCAACTGAAAGTAACTGTAAGATTTAAGTGGCTTCCAATGTATAAATGAGAAACTGGAGGCTCAAAGAGGATATGTGACTTGTCCAAGGTCACACAGTGAGAATGAGGCAAAGGCTAGACTTGAACTTGTGTTGACTCCAAGGCCTATGTTCATGTCTGTGTGAGTCTGTGGGTGTGAATCTCACAGGATATTGGAATGTCTGCAAAGAGTCCCAAAGTCTTAGTCCCCAGATGTCACTTTTCTTATTTTTTTTTTTTGAGACGGAGTCTCGCTCTGTCACAGGCTGGAGTGCAGCAGGGTGATCTTGGCTCACTGCAACCTCCCCCTCCCAGGTTCAGATGATTCTTCTGCCTCAGCCTCCCAAGTAGGTGGGATTACTGGTGACTGCCACCATGCCTGGCTAATTTTTGTATTTTTAATAGAGATGGGATTTCACCATGTTGGCCAGGCTGGTCTCAAACTCCTGATGTCAGGTGATCTGGCCGCCTCGGCCTCCCAAAGTGCTGGGATTACAGGTGTGAGCCATTGTGCCTGGCCCACTTTTCTTTTTCACATGAGCTCAAAAGTTAGTACAATCCTTTTCCTTATGGGAACTACCTATGTTAGCCACATTTCCTGTATTATGAGCCTCTGTGAAGCAAGCCTTCTTTCCCTGGTGATCTTTATTACAGAATTGGAGATGCAGTCTCAACAAAATCATCTCCCAGTAGACCCAAGTAAGAATGTTTGGCAAAGAAGAAATTAATTGATAAACAGCCTGTAGTACACAAACTCTAGTGTCTGCCTGGAATGTTTTGCAACACTTTTGGAAACTCTAGAATTACAATCCCAGCACAAGCTGTTTATTTCAGGCTGTTAGGCCCCATACATATCTCACATGCTTGAGAGAATCTACTGACTCCACTCTGAACTTCAGGAATGGAAGCCCTCTTCCTTTTGTGTGGGCATTTATAGTGGCTGGTAGAGCAGGGCTGCAATACCTGGGAAGACCAGGAGGGGTCTGCTTCCAGCAGGAAATGGATTTAAGTCTGAAGTTTCTTGAAATTCAAGGCTTTGGGTTCTAGAAAATAAGTCTGTTCCTTTGAGAGGAAATCCACTCTCCTCAGGGTGTAGGTCAACCATCTGACTTAAAGTCTCTCAGTCCTGGGCTGGGTACAGTGGCTCCCACCTGTAACCTCAGCACTTTGGGAGGCCCAGGAGGGTGGATCACCTGAGGTCTGGAGTTTGAGACCAGTTGACCAACATGGTGAAACCCCATCTCTACTAAAAATACAAAAAATTAGCTGGGTGTGGTGGCGCATTCCTGTAATCCCAGCTACTTGGGAGGCTGAGGTAAGAGAATCACTTGAACCTGGGAGGCGGAGGTTGCAGTGAGCCGAGATGGTGTGACTGCACTCCAGCCTGGGCTAAATGAACAAAACTCCGTCTCAAAAAAAAAAGAAGTTTGAGACCAGACTGAGCAACATCGCAAAACCCTGTCTCTAACCAAATATACAAAAATTCCTCTGGCATGGAATTTTGTGCACACCTATGGTCCCAGCTACTCAGGAGGCTGAGGCAGGTGGATCACTAGAGCCTGGGAATTTGATGTTGCAGTGAGCTCTGGTTGCACCACTGCACTCCAGCCTGGGCAGCGTGGCAAGACCCTGTCTATAAACACATACATACATACATATATACATACATACATACAGTTGCTCAGTCCTGGGAATGGAACAAAGAAGATGTGAAAAAAAAATCTGAGTTTTCCTGCCTCCCTACACAGACACACTCCTGCCCCAGGGAGCCGCTTGAGCTGGGGTCTGAGTGCCTGGGACAGTCTCACTCTCCAACAGGCACCAGAATGCAAAAGAAACTGCATATTTCACTGTCAGAAGAAAAACCACAACAGCAGGCTGGCTTGATGTGTCTCTTGTAAACTGTTTACTTCTGGAGGACCAGATGGCTCATCTCTTGTTGAACCCTTGACCACTTCCTGTGCTGTTAACAGCCTCCACTAGCAAACAGACCCAGCTCCACCCACTCACGAGGCTGTACGGGAGTGCCAGGGCCAGCCGGCCTGTGGGGAGCTGTGGGCGTTCCAGAGGGTTGACTCAGCAGTCCTGGGCTCTGGATGCTGGAGGAAATGCAAGACAGGAAGGATCTAGGTTAGGCAAATGGTCAGGTGTGGCCGGGATGGACCCCAGCTGGGTGGGATAGGCTTGAACTGCACACGCCCACAGGGTTCCCTCTGCCTTTGGGCTAGGGCCCTGCACCTCGTCCACCTACAAGGCCCTTCTAAGGTAGTCTCCATTCATTCCACCTGCTTACCTCTTTTTTTTTTTTTTTTTTGTGGGGGTAGGGGGTTGGGTACGGAGCCTTGCTCTGTAGCCCAGGCTGGAGTGCAGTGGTGCTATCTCAACCCACTGCAATCTCCACCTCCCGGGTCCTTGTTTGAGCAATTCTTCTGCCTCAGCCTCCCGAGTAGCTGGGATTACAAGTGCATGCCACCACACCCGCCTAATTTTTGTATTTTTAGTAGAGATGGAATTTTCTTCTACATGTTGGTCAGACTAGTCTGGAACTCCTGATATCAGGTGATCCGCCTGCCCTTGGCCTCTTAAAATGCTGGGATTAAAGCATGAGCCACCGTGTTTGGCACCTGATTTTTAAAAAAAATCACTGTAGTATTCATTTGGGGCAATAGGGGAGGAGGAAGCAGGGATTGGTCCTGGGGAGCAGGGGTGGAGGTGGGAACGAAGGGACAGACTCAGGATATTTCTGAGGAGCAGCGGAATCTCTTGACCAAGGCCTTCTCCCGGGGGACAGATGGAGCTAATGCCCTGGAGGTCTTTGCAGCCTGGCTGGGAAGACAGCCTTCTCCCCCAGGGAATTAGATCAGTGGCTAACAGATTAGCAACTTAATATTAGAGACGGAGAAAGCAGTTTCCAAACTCTAAAACACAGAAGGAAAACCGTGACAGATTTAGCCACATAACTATTTAAAGCTTCTATCTCACAGACACACACACACACACACACACACACACACACACACACACACAGAACAATTTAAACAGTGAGGGGGTGGGAGAAAACTGAGAAAGGATGGTTATCAAGGATTTATCAGCGGCTCCCAGGAATCAAGAAGTCAGATAACTGGACAAAGGAATACAAATTGGTAATTCCCAGAAGAGGAGACTGGGAAGCTGGTAAACTGAAGGAAATGTGCTTAATCTCATTAAGAATCAGGAAAATGCAAAGTAAACAAAGGCCCACCCCTAAGAGTAGTAGCCAAATGTAAAAGAGGGAAGTGGGGCCACCCGGTGGCTCACGCCTGTAATCCCAGCACTTTGGGAGACCAAGGCAGGCAGATCACAAGGTCAAGAGATCGAGACCATCCTGGCCAACATGATGAAACCCCCGTCTCTACTAAAAATACAAAAATCAGCTGGGCATGGTGGCGTGTGCCTGTAATCTCAGCTACTTGGGAGGCTGGGGCAGGAGAATCACTTGAACCTGGGAGGTAGAGGTTGCAGTGAGCTGAGATCACACCATTGCACTCCAGCCTGGGCAACAAGAGCAAAATTCTGTCACCAAAAAATAAAAAATCATTTTTCTGTCTTCTGATCTTAGAAGTAATTCACACATATTCGTGGGCCCATGCATCAGCCTGGGCGTCTAATGGTGGAGAGCTCACTCCAGCCACTCCAAAAGGGAACCTCAGTGTTCTTCCAGGACAGTGACAGGGAGTGGAAGTCTTTCTTTGTCTTTTTGGCTGTTTTGGGAGAGAAGCTGCTCTGATGTCCAGCCCTGTGGAGGAGGGCAGGGTCTGTGTCCCTGAGATGACAGAGGGTTGGGGGCAGGTCCCTCCAGTGACCAGTGGTTGGCTAAGGTGCGATTTGGAGTTCAGCCCACTTGGGTTTGAATCTACATCCTCCCCGTGTGAAGCTGAGCCTGACGGGTGCGTGTGTGTTCATCAAGCTCAGGCTTTTCTCGTTTGCTTAATTTTGGTTGGAAAGGGGAGGTAGCCCTTCACCCGTCTCTCCCCACTGCAGCCGTGCCACCAGGCCAGGGTTGCAATGAAGGCAGATCTCAGGCAGGTCTCAGCTCTGCTCTGGCAAACAGGCCCCAAAGTCTGAGGAATCCAGGCAACTCCTCCAACCTCATGTCCTTGGTCCCAGACCTACAGGCTTTGTCCACATCCTAGGCTGGTGACAGCAAGTGTGTGTGTCACAGCTGGAGTGATAGAGGCCCTGTGGAAGCTGCAGACCCAGAGCCCCTCTGCAGGTGTCAGGCTGTGTGATCTGCTGGAGTCCCATACCTGTTACTGTGAGGGGAAGGTGCCTGAGCAATACTGTAGCCAACCAAATACCATAGTGTCTTCAATACTACTCATTTTGCCCATGGAAAATTATGCCTAAGCCACCATAATAAATGCTCCAGCCCAGATCCGAAGAGATGCTTTTAGCACAGGGATGTGTGGTGTGTCTGGAGATGTGCCAGGCTGTCACAGGGTGTGCTCCTGGTGTGGGGACACTGCTGAACACACAGGGCAGCCCTCACAGCCAAGTGTCACTTGCTGAGGTCCAGGGACCCTCCCATAACCAATTTCAGAGGGAGGGCTTCTGTCGGAGAGCACCATCCCGTGTCCCTTAGTCACTCCTGGGATATAGGTCAGGCGAACACACAGCTGCACCACACTGCCTGTACACAAACACGTTACCTGTATTTTATTTATTTATTTATTTTTGACTCACTGTGTTGCCCAAGCTGGCCTCAAATTCCTGGGCTCAAGTGCTCCTCCTGCCTCAGCCTCCCATGGGACTACAGGCTTTTTTTTTTTTTTTAAGTTGGAGTTTTGCTCTTGTCGCCCAGGCTAAAGCGCAATGGCGAAAGCTCGGCTCACTGCAACCTCCACTTCCCAGGTTCAAGTGCTCCTCCTGCCTCAGCCTCTTGAGCAGCTGGGAATATTGGCATGCATCACTACGCCCCATTAATTTTGCATTTTTAGTAAAGATGGGGTTTCTCCATGTTGGTCAGACTGGTCTCAAACTCCCGACCTCAGGTGATCCCCTCCCCTAGGCTTTCCAAAGTGCTGGGATTACAGGCGTGAGCCACTGGACCTGGCCTGTTTCCAGTTTTTGACAATCAAACAAAGGTACTTGGCTTGGAACAGCGGCCACCAGGACACCTCACTCCCTCAGTGTCGGGAGTCTCTCTGCAGTCCCCAACTGCTCTCCTGTCATCTCAGTCCCTGCTGCCTGTACCCAATCTTGTCACTCACTGCTCCTGCAGCCGGAGACCAGGGTGGGGCGCGTTTGAGATGGGATTCCCAAGCCAGCTAGCGCTTCTCAGAGGCCCAGCTCTCCCACTCCCTCCTGCCACTCCATCTTTATCTTGCTTCACCCCCTGACCCCATGCTCTCTTCTTCAGCCTGGGGAGGCTCCAGCCGCCTTCTCACCTGGCATCCCGACACAGCCACCCCCACAGTGGCCTCAAGAAGCTTCTTTCCCAAAGAGAGACTTTGTCTTCAAGGTGACCCCTGGCTGAACCCTGGCATGGCTGGTGGGAGTGGTGATAGGGCAGTGATGAGGCCATCTGAATTAAAACGCCCTCTGCATAGTTCACAGAAATTCCTGAGTCATCTTTATCTGGGAAAACCCCAGTGGAGTGAGCTGGGACCCAGGGCTGCACACTGATAAACAGAGGGAAGCACCCCCCTGGACCCGGCTCCTCACTCCCGTGCGTGCTGCTGACCCATCTGCGGTCAAGAGGCGTCCCTTTGCCTGCAATCCTGGGACAGTGGACCGCAGGGGACAGTGGGGCTTCTCAACGAGTTGCTTGTTCTCCTCAGAAATCAGGGCACTCATTGGCTCTCTATCCTTCAGGCCACTGTCCTCTGCAGAGAGACACCTTGGGTGTCCCCTCCTGGCTCCAGGGGGTTCTGGAGGGCAGCAGAGCCAGGACCATGGGCTGCCCTGAGGGTGGTTCCAACCTGCTCTGTTTAAACCAAGGGTCCTTCAAATTTGTCTCTCTTTTTATTTAAATACACTCTTTAAAAACAAGCAGGCTGGGTATGGTGGCTCACATCATGTGGGTGGCTTGAGGCCAGGAGTTTGAGACTAGCCTGGGCAACATAGCAAGACCTATCTCTACAAAAAATTATATATATATATATATTTTTTTTCTTTTTTTTTTTTTGAGATGAAGTCTTGCTTTGTCACCAAGTCTGGGGTGCAGTGGCTGTGCGCTGACTCACTTCAACCTCCGCCTCCCAGGTTCATGCGATTCAAGTCCTGGCATTACAGGCATGAGCCACTGCACTCGGCCTTCCAAAAAAAAGTATATCTTTTGAGATGGAGTTTCCCTTTTGTCGCCCAGGCTGGAGGGCAATGGTGTGATCTCGGCTCACTTCAACCTCCACCTCCTGGGTACAAGTGATTCTCCTGCTTCAGCCTCCTGAGTAGCTGTGATTGCAGATGCCCGCCACCATGCCAGGCTGATTTTTGCATTTTTATTAGAGATGGGGTTTCACCATGTTGGCCACGTTGATCTCAAACTCCTGACCTCCTGCCTCGGCCTCCCAAAGTGTTGGGATTACAGGTGTGAGTTCATAATTACAGGCATGTGCCCAGCCCCCAATTTGTTTTAAAAAGACAGAAAAACTCCCTGCCCCCTGGAGCTAAGATTCTTGAGAAGGATACTTGATTAACTGAAGAATAAGGCAATTCAGAAGCATGATGAGTTATTTGAAGGATATGGGTGAGGGGCGAGACCATGTTAGCCAAGGGAGTCAGGGAGGACCTCTCTGAGGAGGTGGCCTTGGATGTGAGGCCTGCAGGCTGGGAGAAAGTGGCATGGAAGACCTGGAGGAAGGGAGGAGTGTGCCAGGCAGAGGACCCAGCAGGGACAAAGGCCTGGAGGGGGTTCCAGCTGAGCCTGTGCGTTGGCAGGGAGGAGGAGTTTGGGTCCTTCTGGCTCTTCCAGGCACCACTGGGGGGCCCCAGGCAAGTGGCGTGGCCGTCCTGGGCTTAGTCTTGCCATCGGTAAAATGAGCGAGTTGGACTCGGACTCCACGCTTTCTCAGCCCCCTCTGAACAGGCAAACTGGTTCCCAGAGCAGCCTCCTCAGACGCCCGTCTGTCTTCTGTGTAAACTCACATTCCTCTTCCTGGGCTATTTTGCCATTTCCTTCCATGCGAAACCAAAGGAGCTATTTTGGAAACTCCTATAAGCAAACTAAGCCCTGACTGGCATTTGAGTGGATAAAAAAGAGCCCTAAGTGAGGGACTCAGGCATAAAAGCCACCCAGCCCCAAAAGCCCATGACGTTAAATTTAGATGTTTTACCTCTAAATGAGGTGAAATTGTAGGTTCCTTCTGGCAGGCGAGGTGGGGAGGGGACTCAGGGAAGTTTTGGCCAGCAGTGAGCAGGACAGATTTAGCGGGAGTGGGCTTGGCTTCCTCCAGCCACACCTTGGGGACGGAGGCCCAGGACAGTCTGCAGTGTCTGGGAGCAGCTGGCTTCCTCTCCCCGAGCACAGCAGCCAGGTCTGAACTGCATCGGGTCTAAGTGTGCAGCCCTGAGTGCCAGGCCAGAGACAAGCAGCGAGGGACACTGAGTGGAAGAGGCTGTGCTGCCTGCCACCGAAGGTTTGGGAACTGCATGACTTCTGTGCCTCCCTCCTCTGTCCTGGGGCCCAGCAGGGTCTCTGCCTTGTCTCTCCTGCCTGCAGAATGCTAGTTACCTAGGGCTGCCCTAAGCCACCCAAGCATCCAGCCCCTTTTCCCGATGCCTCCCCAGACACCTCCTAGACTTGCCCACAATCCAGTAGCTAAAGGGTTAATGCCAGCCCCTGCAGGGTGGGTGAGACCTGACAGGAGGGGAAGGGGTCTTCCAGACCCTGGTCCACACCCAGCCTCCGCTCCCGCTGTGGCACTGCTTCAACATCAGAAATGTCACCCTTGGTCGCAGGTGACAAACAAAGGCTCCTGAGATTCTGGGTCTCAGCCTGGCCATACCATCCCCAGTCATCCAGGGGGAGGTCTGTTTCTTTTACCACAACACAGCGGGGCTGGACTCCAACAATGACATTGGATCAGCCCCACCAGGCCCAGCCGGGAGGGGGCGCAGCTGAGCTGTCTGGGAACTGTCGCTGTCAGGCCGTCCCCAAGGAGCCAACTGGGGCTGAGGCTGCAACACCCTGAAGCCAAAGGATGTTGGGCTTGATTCTTCTCGGCCACCACCCAGGGCTACCTTTCTAGCTTGGCAGGTCCCCTTCCCAATCCTATTTTCAGTCTGGGGCCTCTTCCCTCCCAGAGGAGGTCTGGCTCATGGCTCGGGGGGCGTGTCCTCAGCAGAGCTGCGGAGTGAGCGCAGCCTAGTCCCAAGGCCAGGCTTTGGAGTCCGTGCACCCAGGTGCAGCTGCAGCTCTGGCATTTCCTTCCTGTGTGACCTTGGAGGACTCCTCTCCGTCCTCTCTGAACCTCAGTTTCCTTCCTTTCTTCCTTTCCTTCTTTCCTTCCTTTCTTTTGAGACAGGGTCTCACTCTGTCAGCCAGGCTGGAATGCAGCCGTGCAGCCTCAGCTCCCTGCAGCCTCGACTTCCCAGGAAGTCTCCAGTGATCCTCCCACCTCAGCCTCCCCAGTAGCTGGGACTACGGGTGCGTGCCACCACACCTGGGTAATTTTTGTATTTTTGCTAAAGATGGGGGTCTCACTATGAGACCCAGGCTGGTCTTGAACTCCTGGGCTCAAGTGACCACCCATCTCGGCCTCTGAAAGTGCTGGAATTATAGGGGTGAGTTGCCATACCTGGCCTGAGCCGCCATGCCTGGCCTGAGCCTCGGTTTCCTTATCTGCAAAATGGGGATAATAATAGTACTTGCCTCATATGGTTTGGGAGAATGAAATGAGAATCTTAAGTCCTTAGAGCAGGTAGCAGGCAGTGCAGGTACCCAGGGCTCAGAGGCAGGGGTACCTATCATCCTCAACAACTGCTGCTTTTGTAAATAGAGTTTTCCTGAAACAAAGCCATGGCACAATTCATTTCCATAATGTCTGCGACTGGTTTTACTCTGAAATGCTAGAACTGAATTGTGACAAAAACTGTATGGCCTGAAAAACCGAAAATGTGTACTATCTGGGTTTTCTTTTCTTTTTTCTTTCTTTCTTTCTTTCTTTCTTTCTTTCTTTCTTTCTTTCTTTCTTTCTTTTTCTTTTCTTTCTTTCTTTCTTTCTTTCTTTTTGTGAGACAGAGTCTTGCTCTATTGTCCAGGCTGGAGTGCAGTGGCATGATCTCAGCTCACTGCAACCTCTGCCTCCCGGGTTCAAGCAATTCTCCTGCCTCAGTCTCCTGAGTAGCTGGGATTACAGGCCTGTGCCACCACATCTGGCTAATTTTTATATTTTTAGTAGAGACGGGGTTTCACCATGTTGGCCAGGCTGGTCTCAAACTCCTGACCTCAGGTGATCCACACACCTTGGCCTCCCGAAGTGCTGAGATTACAGGCATGAGCCACTGCACCCGGCCTTCCTATCTGACTTTTTACAGAAAACATTTGTTCATCTTTGCCTTAGAGTCTAGCACATAGTGATTATTATTATTATTACTGTTATTATTCCAGAACCTTCCTCTCAGGCTGCACAGCCTGGTGAAGCAGGGGAAGCAGCGTCAACCTTTCCTTCATTGTTTTCTGGTTCAATAAAGATGTGTAATGGATCTTCCATGCACCTGGTCCCTGCCCACAGGGAGCTCCCTGTCTAGGATGGGGAGATAGACGAGTCACCATTCACAGTCCACTGTAACAGAGGAAGTCGGTTTTCCAGAGGAAACACCGGACACAGCTGGGAGTGGGGAGGTGTCCAGGAAGGCTTCCTGGGGGAGGGGGCATCTGGGCTGAAGATGAGGAGGGTTTAGCCAGGAAGCCAATCCATGTGGCAATGGCACGTGGAAGAAGGAAGAGCTAGACTTCAGTTTGAAAAATGTGTCCTGGTCAGGTGTGGTGGCTCACACCTATAATCCCAGCACTTTGGGAAGCTGAGGTGGGTGGATCGCTTGAGCTCAGAAGTTGGAGAACAGCCTGGACAACATGGCGAAACCCCGTCTCTACAATAATTACAAAAATTAGCCGGGTGTGGTGGCATGCGCCTATAGTCCCAGCCACTTGAAGGCTGATGTGGGAGGATGGCTTGAGCCCAGGGGGTGGAGGTTGCAGTGAGCTGAGATTGTCCACTGCCCTCCAGCCTGGCAATAGAGCCAGACCCCGTCTACAAAACAGAAAGAAAAGAAAAGGAAGGGAGGAAAGAAAGAAATATGTGTGTCTCTGAGTAGCCTCTCACCTCTCAGAGCCTTTCTTTCCTCAGATGAAAAATGGGGCCACTGACCCCCCACAGAGCTGTGGGTGATGGACCTGTGGCAGGTGGGGCAGGTCTGCACCGAGCTTAGTTTTCCTCCTTCGTCCTCCTCTCTCGCTCTGAGCAGGAGAACCCAGGGCTTGTTCTGAGCGTTGAATGGGGAGGAACTGCTTAGCAATTGGCTTCCTCTCTGACCTTGAAGTGGAGTGACTGGGGCGAAGTTCCAGGAACGGCCCAGAAGGCTTCTGACAGGGAGGTGCAGAGGCCCTTCCAGCTCCAGTCCCCAGGCTGGCTCCGGAGACCACATCCCAACCGCTCACCCTGGGGACTCCCTCCCTACTCCCTCTGTTCCCTTGCCTGGCTTGGCAGGGGGGTCAAGCAGTTTGAGCAGCTTCCCAGCCCCTGCATAGGTGCCGATGGGGTAATAGCAGTGAGGCGCTCATTAACATTTAACGACCAGCAGACAGAAATACCTAACTTGTAGACTTTGCCGATTTCCGTGGTGTAAATGCTCCTACTGCGGCTGATTTCAAATCACCAGCTTGATGTCAACAGGCTCACAAAATTCCCGAACATTTAATGGTTGACTGTTTTGTTTTTTCTTTTTTTTTGAGTCAGTCTTGCTCTGTTGTCCAGGCTGGAGTGCAGTGGTGTGATCTCAGCTCACTGCAACCTCCACCTCCTGGGTTCAAGTGATTCTTCTGCTTCAGCCTCCCAAATAGCTGGGATTAAAGGCTCCTGCCACCACACCTAGGTAATTTTTTGTATTTTAGTAGACAGGTTTTCACCATGTAGCCCAGGCTGGTCTTGAACTCCTGAGCTTAGGCAATCTGCCTGCCTTGGCCTCCCAAAGTGCTAGGATGACAGGTGTGAGGTCACTGCACCCGGCCCAGTTGACCCTTGTGAGCTGGTACAAGCTGGCTCAGCACAGCACAGGAGGGGGCTATGTAGGGGACCTCTCTACGGCGTGGGGAGCCCCAGTGCAAGGGACTCCTGACCACAGGTAAGACCATGTGCAATAACAAGCTCTGACACTGGACATCCTTGGGTTCTAAACCCAGCGCTCAGGCTCCCTGCCAGGGTCTCCAGGCTAGTCTTGTCACCTGCCTGAGCCTCGGTTTCCTCACCTATGGAATTAGGTCATCAAAAGCTTCTGCTCTTAAGAGGGTTGTATGGATTTCATAATTTACACAAAGCATTTTAGTGCAGGGCCAGCTTAGTAATGAGCACTTGAGGAATGATGCCTCAACTTCCCCATCTGTACACAACGCTGCTGGTCATGGATTCATAGTGGTTCATGGATTTGTAGCCACTAGTGGGGCACCAGGCTTGCCACACAGCGAGTGGTCAGCAAATGCTCGCCACCTTCCATCAGGGCTAGAAGCTGCTCGCTCTCCCTGGGTCACCTGGCTCATCTGAGTCACCTGCAGGGCCGGGTCTTAGCAAATTGCACAGAGACAGCGAGCTCTTCCGACGTGTCTCTTGCACACTGTGGGCTCTCAGTACATGCTCTCCTTGGTCCTTCCAGCAGTTTCCACAGGAGGTCCTTTGTGAATTCCCATTTTACTCTTGTGATCACTGAGGCCCAGAGCCTGTGAGTGGCACAGCTGGGATCTGAGACCGAGCCCACCCTCTTTGCTGCCAAGCTTTTCTATGTACAGCACGCGTGGGGCTGTGGGGTGGGGGGCATATGGGAGGAGGAGGCTTGTGGAGGTGGCACGGATATGCCGGGAGGTGCAGTAGTAGATGCTGGGCAGATGTAGCTCGATAGAGGAAGTTTTCCAGGCCGAGACCCCCACGTGAGCAAAGATGTGGCAGGTGGACTTGCCTGCTGGGGGAAAGAGATGTTGGAACATGGAGGTCTCATCGTGCAGGAATATGAGGGCCTGGGGGACTGGAGCTTTTCTGTCAGTTTGGTCTGGGCAGTGGGGCCCCTGGAATCCTTGGGTTAACAACACACTGGCAAAGGAGCAAAGTATGAAACTGTAGCAGCAGAGATTTAGGTTAGATATGAAAGAGAACTTTCCAGCTGCCCGTGCTGGAAGACGCTGATCTATATTCTCAAGGGATAGGGTGGCATTTTCCCAATCTAGAGATGGTTTGGAAAAAAGAGAAGGTGGCCAGGGCTGGGGCTTGACCCCATTGGAGGATGGGTCGGAGACAGGGCGAGGGATGGGAGTGGAAGCAGCCCTCCACGCCAGCAGCCGGGCTTCATGTGAATTGCGCTTTGTCACCCCCTGCTCAAAGCCCTCCCATGGCTCCTGGTCACCCGTGCCCCATTGTAAGGCCAAGCCCCTCCTTGGGGCTACCAAGGCCCCTCGGGACCTGAGCCCTGTCGGCCTCTCTGACCTCATCTTTTTTTTTTTTTGAATACGGGGTTTCACCATATTGGTCAGGCTGGTCTCGAACTCCTGACCTCAGGTGATCCACCTGCCTCAGCCTCCCAAAGTGCTGGGATTACAGGTGTGAGCCACTGTGCCCGGCTTTTTTTTTTTTTTTTTTTTTTTTTGAGACTGAGTTTTGCTCTTGTTGCCCAGCCTGGAGTGCAATGGTGTGATCTCGGCTCACCACAACCTCTGCCCCCCAGGTTTAAGTGATTCTCCTGCCTCAGCCTCCTGAGTAGCTGGGATGAAAGGCATGCACCACCACACCCAGCTAATTCTGTATTTTTAGTAGAGACAGAGTTTCTCCATGTTGGTCAGACTGGTCTTGAACTCCCGACCTCAACGTGATCCGCCTGCCTTGGCCTCCCAAAGTGCTGGGATTATAGGCCTGAGCTACTTCGCTGGGCCTTCTGACCTCATCTTTAGCCCACTGAGCGTATTGCTGTTTCCGGATGACACCAAGTCCCCTCATGCATCCTGGACTTTGCCCCGGCTGTTCCCTTGGCCTCAGACACCCTTCCCTTTTACCCCACCTCAGCCTTCCTCCTCAGCTCTTGGGCGCATCTGCACTGCAGGGTCAGATGCCCCCTGGGCACCCCCATCACTCCAACACTGACTCGGTCTCGTAACTGTTCAGTGGTGGGTGGGCCTCCCTGCTGAGCCGGGGCCCTTGAGGGTTGGGGGAATTGGCCTGCCTTGCAGAGTTCACCTGTGTTAGGTGCTCAGGGAGGGCTGGAGGAGGGGAGAAGAGTAGCTGGGGGAGGGGCTGTTCAGGAGGTGCCATCTCCTGCTCTGGGAGGCAGCATGGCCTGGCATTAAGGACCTGAGCGCAGAGTACAGAGTACAGACACCTGGGTTCAAATTCCGTTCCCACTGTTGTTCCCCAGCAGGTCCCCTAACCTTATAGGACCTCAGTTTGCTGATCTATGAGCTGGGCACAGTACCAGCTGCCACCACTCTCTGGGGCCATTGTGAGGCCTGGAGGTGGTGATGGAAGGTGGCCAGCCTGCGGGCAGCACTCACTGTGTGGTGGTGCCAGGCTGAACCCCCTGTTCTCTCCTTGCAGGTGACTGCCATGTCGGTGAGGCTTCGGTTCCTGTCCCCCGGGGACACGGGGGCCGTGGGGGTTGTGGGCCGGAGTGCCTCTTTCGCCGGCTTCAGCAGCGTGCAAAGCCGGAGGATCACGTAAGTTCCACTGGTATCTTGTGTGTGTGTCGGGGGGTGGGGGTGAAGGTTGGGGGGCTTGTTAATGGGCCGGGGCAGGGCTGGGACATCCTTCTGTTGCCAGAGACTTGAAGGCTCAGTCCCAGGCCTGCTGCAGCCCAAGACAGAGAGAGAGAGAGAGAGAGAGGGAGAGAGAGGGAGAGAGAGAGAGAGAGAGAGAGGAAAAAAGAGAGGAGAAAAGAGAGGGGAGAGGGAAGAGAGAGAGAGTGTGTGTGTTTCATAAACCTATCATTTCCTTGAGGCCTGAACATTTAACATTTCAAATGCTCGAGTAGTTGATCTGCCTGAGCCTAGCAGGTCTACTTGGCAGATTAGAAAAACCCCAAAAACTGAGGCTGTGGCTGGGCACAGTGGCTCATGCCTATAATCCCAGCACTTTAGGAGGCCGAGGCAGGAGGATCACTTGAGCTCAGGAACTCAAGGCCAGCCTGGGCAACATGGCACAACACCATCTCTACAAAAAATTTTTTGAAAAACCAAAAAACCAGGCTGGGCACGGTGGCTCATGCCTGTAATTCCAACACTTTGGGAGGCTAAGGCAGGCGGATCCTTTGAGCTCAGAAGTTCAAGACCAGCCTGGCCAACATGGTAAAATCCCATCTCTACTAATAATACAAAAACTAGCTGGGTGTGATGGTGTGTGCCTGTCATTCCAGCTACTTGGGAGGCTGAGGTGGGAGGATCACTTGAACCCAGGAGGCGGAGGTTGCATGGACATCATGCCACTGCACTCCAGCCTGGGTGACAGAGTGAGATGCCATCTCAAAACAAACAAACAAAACCACACACCAAAAAAAAAAACCAAAAACACCCGAAACCAGAGACTCAGATAGGTGGAGTTGCTGGCCCAAGGTCACACAGCAAAACTGGCCCAGGGTTGGGTCTCCTAAGAGCGGGGTTGGGAAGGAATGTCCTTCCTGTCTGAAAGACTAGGCAATGGAGTCACCTCTCCTGGCTCTGTGACCTGGGGCAAGTGACCTCACGGCTCCAGCCCTGTCCTCATCTGAGCTATGGGAATGATGGGTGCACCCTGCTCACGGGGCTGTTGGCAAGGAACCACAAGGGAGATAGGGCCAGCAGCCAGTGCAGCCGGGCGTTGGGGGTTAGCAGATGAGGGAGCAGGCTTGGCACAGATGGCCTGGGGGGCAGCACTGACCCTGTGAGTTCCCGGGGGCCGCTGGCTGGTCAGGCCCTGCCCGCTGCCCCATCCCGTGTCTCCTCTCCGGCGTTAGGTACTAAGTCCCTGGGAAGAAGGTTGTTTCTGCTCCCAGAGGCCACAGCCCGAGGAGCTCAGGCCTGGTGTCCCCTGGCTCCGGGGCCTCACGCCAGGCACTGTGCAAGCCCCTGGGGAACGTTTGCCAGAGGGCAGGCTGGGGAGTGGGGCAGCTTTCCGACATCCTGAAGGGGCCAAAGCTCTGTCTGTCTGAGCTGATGGGGTGAACAGGTGGGGGGCCCCAGCCAGAGCAGAGTGCAGAACCCAGTAGGTCAGTGAGTCAGTCGACAACCAAACCCCACCATGCTCTTCCCCGACTTGAAACCCTGCAAAGATTCGCATCCTACTTAGAATGAAGCCCAGTGCCCTCCTCGCCTAAGGCCCCTGGGACCTGGCCCCAGCAGTCTTGTTTCTTTCCTGGGCTCCAGCCACGCCAGCCTCCCTGCCCTTCCCGTGGAGCTCCTGTCCCACTCCGCCACCTCCAGTTCCTGCTGAATCACCTGCAGGCGTTGGCTTCCTGCCACGTCCTGGGGGAGGACCCTGAGCCCCAGAGCAGGCCAGGTGGCTCCTGTGTGTGATCCCTGAGCTCTTTGCCAGGGGCCTTTACTGCTGGGATCGGACCCCACCTCCACCCACCTGAGGTCAGCCCTCCGAGTTCACTCGCCTTTCCCTGGGGGCTCCCTTCCGATGGGTGCTGGGTGCCGGGACCCCAGGGTTAAGATCCTGGAGTGTCCCAGCTAAAGCACCTTAGGAGTGCCTGTTCACGCAGCAGATGGTCATGGAGCACTTACTCTGGCCCTGTCCTGGGCTCTGGGGACAGACCCAGGCCCCACCGTCCTGGGAGCTGGTGGCAGCAAACAATAAGCCAATGATAACTGAGACCCAGCCAGAGGCAGTGCTGTCTGTGAGGGAACTGAAATGGGAGTAGGGGAGGGCAGCCAGGGTCTCTCCCGGGAGCCCAACGAGGCAGGGGCACGGGGAGCCGAGGCAGGAAGGGACAGAAGAAGTGGACCTGCGCGTGTGCAGATGGGGGTGGGCCGGGAAGCCTTTGGTAGGGGAGGCAACAGGGGGTGCAAATGTCCTGGGTGGGAATCAGCTTTAAGGGACAGAAAGCAGGCATGTGGCTGGTACGCATGGCAGCGGTCAGGGAGGGAGGAGGACCCTTCGTTTCCTAAGTGCTGCTGAGATGGGGCTTAAGTATAAACTGTCCAGGAAATGAGGCTGTTCCTCGACTTAACCGTTTCTGAGCTGCCTCTTCCCGGGCTTTATCAGGGTCCTCCACCCCCTTGTTGGGGTCTGACATCAAGGCTGGAAGGTCAGCTGTGCGGGTTACCTGGCCAGGTGGGCATCTGGCCCAGGTGACCCTCTCCAAGCTGTGTGCTCTGGAGTGGGCTGGTCCACTGAAGCACTGTTGGGACCCCCAGCAGTGTGGTCTGGAAGGAGGGGGAGGCTCTGCAGACCCTGAAGCCAAGGCTGGCTTCATGAGTGTGCAGCCTGCGCTCTGCACTGTATTCAATGCTTTGCAGTCATGCTCTAGAAATTTGTGTTATTTTTGAGGCAGGGGTCTCTGTCGCCCAGGTTGGGGTACAGAGGTGCGATCTACATTCATGGCAGCCTTGACCTCCTTGGTTCAAGCAATCCTCCCACCCCAGCCTCCCAAGTAGAAATGCTTAATAAACTTTTTTGGGGTTTTTTTTTGAGACATAGTCTTGCTCTATCGCCCAGGTGTGCAGTGGTGTAGTCTCGGCTTACCGCAACCTCTGCCTCCTGGGTTCAAGTCATTCTCTTGCCTCAGCCTCTGGAGTAGCTGGGATCACAGGTGTGTGCCACCATGCCTGGCTAATTTTGTAGTTTTAGTAAATTTTGTAGTTTTAGTAGAGACGGGGTTTCTCCATGTTGGTCAGGCTGGTCTTGAACTCCTGACCTCAGGTGATCGGCCCTCCTCAACCTCCAAAAGTGCTGGGATTACAGGTGTGAGCCACCACGCCCAAACCACCCGGCTAATTTTTGTATTTTTAGTAGAGGTAGGGTTTCACCATGTTGGTCAGGCTGGTCTCAAACTCCTGACCTCTGGTGATCCACCTGCCTCCACCTCCCAAAGTTCTGGGATTACAGGCGTGAGCCACTGTGCCCAGCCAAAATTATTATTATTTTTTTGGAGACAGAGTCTCACTGTGTCACCCAGGCTGGAGTTCAGTGGTGCCATCTCGGCTCACTGCAACTTCCACCTCCCAGGTTCAAGCGATTCTCCTGCCTCATCCTCCCCAGCAGCTGGGACTGCAAGCGTGCATCACATGCCAGGCTAATTTTTGTATTTTTAGTAGAGACGGGGTTTCACCATGTTGGCCAAGCTGGTCTGGAACTCCTGACCTCAGGTGATCTACCCCCCTCGGCCTCCTAAAGTGCTGGGATTACAGGTGTGACCCACCTTGCCCGGCCCAAAATTCTTAATAAACTTTGAATAAAGAGCCTTGCATTTTTATTTCACACTAGGCCTGCAAATTCCGCAGTTGGCCCTGCCTGCAGCTCTCCTCCTGCCAGGCCTATGGGGGCCTCTGAATGTCCTGTATCCCTTGGAAATGTCCCCTCAGGCCCTAGAGGGGAGCTCTGCCAGAGAGTGCCCCCACACTGGGCCCCTCTGTTCATTGGCCCCTTTCTGGATTCCTGGGCTCAGTCCTTTGGGAGGAAGGAGGACAGAGGTGACCCATCCCCTTGATTCCAGGGCTCACTGGCCATCAGGAAGGGTCCACAGCATCCGAGTCCTAGTCTAGGAAAGACAGTCCTGATGGTTCTAAGTATCCCGGACCCCTCCAGACCCCCACCCCATTGTCAGAGATTCCAGAGGATGCTGGGCCTGGGCTGGTCCAGAGGTCCCTGGGCAGCCCCCGCCTGGCCTCGGCCTCTGCGGCCCCCTTGTGCAAGGCCGAGGAAGAAGCTGCCCACACCGACAGGGAGATAATGCATCTATTTTTAACTTCCTGTCTCTGTCGAGCTCCCTGGAGTCTGGACCCTTGGAGCCAGGGCTGGACAGCCTGATTGGGTTTCAGGCCTCACCTTCTGGCCTTGTTCCCTGGCAACCCGAGCAAGCCGAAGTGCAGCCGCACTGCCAAGGCAAACAGCCCGGCGGGAGGGCAGGGCTCTGCGTGGGGAGGGTGGGCGGTTCCCCCTCTGTTCCCACCCCCACCTTGACCCGCACCCTGGCATCTGGAAACCCCTTTCGCTATAGACAGGGCTTATTTTTTTTTTTATTTTTATTTTTCCTGAGACAGAGTTTAGCTCTTGTTGCCCAGGCTGGAGTGCAGTGGTGAGATCTCGGCTCACCACAGCCTCCGCCTCCTGTTTTCAAGCGATTCTCCTGCCTCAGCCTCCTAAGTAGCTGGGATTACAGGCATCTGCCACCATGCCGCGCTCATTTTTGTATTTTTAGTAGCGACAGAGTTTCACTATGTTGGCCAGGCTGGACTTGAACCCCTCAGGTGATCCACCCACCTCAGCCTCCCAAGGTGCTGAGATTACAGGCGTGAGCCACTGTGTCCGGCCGAGACAGGGCTTTTTATTCTGCAATCGGATAATTCACTTGATGAAGTAACCTGGTGGGGAAATCTCATACTAAGGTGTGAATGATTGCTATAATAAGGCCATTTCCCAAGAGCTGGACTTAGGGGGTGGGAGGATAGAGAGATGAGAGGATAAACAAAGGATGAAGGAGGGGAGGCCAGGCCCTGACACTGTTCCAGTCTATCCCAGTTGACAGGCATGGCTGCCCTTCCCCCTTTCCTCCCCTCCTCAGCCAGGTTTCCCACCTCCAGGTGATCAGGCAGGTACTCCCTGAGCCGGGAGCCACTGGGACATCCTCCTCAGCTTGGGAATTCCTCTGTTGGAATGGCTAAGAAGTGTGGGTGTGAAAATGAAACAGCAGCCCTTAATTTTCAAGGAGAGGCGGCTGGAGAAAGAGGCGGCTCCTATCCAGCGCTGCCTGTGATGCTGTCAAGCTCACAGACTCTGGAGCCAGAGGGGAGTGATGCAAGCTCAGTTTCCTAGACTGTGCTGGGGGCCTGACCTCAAAGACTGTGTCAGGAGGAATAAGTCCATACATGTAAAGCACCAAGAGCAGGTCAGGTGGGTGCGGCGGCTCATGCCTGCAATCCTGGCACTTTGGGAGGCCGAGGTGGGCGGATCACTTGAGCTCAGGAATTCGAGACCAGGCTGGGCAACATGGTGCAACCCTGTCTCCACCAAAAATACAAAAAATTAGCCAGGCGTGATGGTGCACTCCTGTGATCCTCCCAGCTACTCAGGAGGCTCAGGTGGAACGATCGCTTGAGCTCAGGAGGTGGAGGCTGCAGTGAGCTGAGATCACGCCACTGCACTCTAGCCTGGGAGATAGAGCAAGACCTTGCCCAAAATTAAAAAAAAAAAAAAAAACAGGCACTGGGCTCGGTAGCTCATACCTGTAATCCCAGCACTTTGGGAGGCCGAGGCAGGCAAATCGTGAAATCAGGAGTTCGAGACCAGCCTGGCCAATATGGTGAAACCCCGTCTCTACTAAAAATTCAAAAATTAGTTTGGCGTGGTGGTGGGGGGCCTGTAATCCCAGCTACTCAAGAGGCTGAGGCAGGAGAATCGCTTGAACCTGGGAGGCAGAGGTTGAGGTTAGCCGAGATGGCTCCACTGCACTCCAGCCTGGGCAAAAAGAGGAAAACTCTGTCTCAAAAAAAAAAAAAGTGCTGAGATAAGAGCTTAAAATTGGCAAGTGCTGAGTGCCTGCCTGTCACCATCACCAAGTGTCCAGCAACGCCAGGCACGTGGGTAAATAGTTGGCTCACGTGTTTGTTGCGTGGAGTCTTCACCTGAAGCTTGTGCTGCCAGTCCTATAATTGCCCCGCCTGGAGGCCGCTGGCAGGTGTGGGATTTGAGCCCAGCTCTGTCTGCCCCCAGAGCCTGCGCTTGCAACAGCCATGCACCAAGGCCTCTGCCCGCCACACCAGGCAGAAGGACTGCTGTAGTGACCTCACATGAGGGCTGGGACCGGCGGGAGTGCACGTGCCTGTCTGGAAGCTTGTCTGGCATGCCAGGGACTGTTTAATATTTACTGAGTCCTCCCAGAGCTGTTGAAACATCCGGCCCCAGAGGCTCTCCCTGCCCTGGCTTCTGTGACACCAGGGCCAGACGTGCAGCCTGATTTTGCCATCCGGAGGCTGCACGTACATCACCTTCCCCAGGTTGGCAGGCCCTCAAAGTGACCACTGTGTCTGTCCTGTTGAACCTCAGACAAGGAGCTCTGGGCTCGGAGCTTTTCCGGGAGCAGATGTGTCCAGGTACGGCTGCGGCATCGAGGGTGGATGAAAGTGGGGCTGGACCAAGGGTACTCACCTGCTGGGGAGTGTGGGCCCTGGGGAGCAGATAGTGAGTGGGCTCCTGCAGCCCCACCTCTGAGCTGCCTGCCCCCCTGCCTGCTGCCGGCCTGCCGGGGGCCCTAACCTGTTGGAAACATGCCTCTCCCTGAGGCTGGAGCCTTGCCCGTCTCTGCCAGCCTGGAGACGGTAACCTTGTGGAGGGCCTGGTTCAAGAGGTGGGTGATGGGGCCTCAGGGAGGGTGAGGGGAGGAGGGAGCACAGCCCCTCTAGGCTTTGAAAAGCATCACTGGACATGAAATATATTCAAATGGCCAGGCGCGGTGGCTCACGCCTGCAATCCCAGCACTTTGCGAGGCCAAGGTGGGCAGATCACCTGAGGTCAAGAGTTTGAGACCAGCCCAGCTAACAAGGTGAAACCCTGCTTCTACTAAAAACACAAAAGTTAGCCAGGCATGGTAGCACGTGCCTGTAATCCCAGCTACTCAGGAGGCTGAGGCAGGAGAATTGCTTGAACCTGGGAGGGGGAGGCTACAGTGAGCCGAGATGGCGCCATTGCACTCCAGCCTGTGCGACAGAGCAAACTTCATCTCAAAATAATAATAATATCTGTCTCATAGGGTGGTTGTGAAGGTGGGGATATTTCTATGAAGCCCTTAGCGTGAGCCTGGCAGTGGCAGGTGCCCACGGTTAGCTGCAGCTCACGTGTTCTCACCGAGCTCCCGGAGCCCTCGGGCTCGTGCTGTCAGCTGTTCAGCAACCCAGTAGCCCCGGCCTGAGCTCAGTTTCTCTGCCCTACAGAGACATTTGCTGTCATTGTAAAGGTGTTGAAAGCTGGACTTTCTCTGGGAGCTGCTCTTCTCTTCCTCTCAAACATCCTGGGTCCCCAAAGCTGGAGAGGCCCCGGGTCCAGGCCCTTTGCAGTCTCCCACGTCTGCTTGGGTCAAACCTCGCTCCTTGCTTTCCACCCCAGAGCACACAAGGCCCCCCTCCCCCAGCTCCCTCTGATGCCACAGTTAGTTCAAGAGTCGTTTCTGCCATGTCTCTTTTGTGAGAATGTGGTCATTATGTGCTTCTGTCCCTGGCTGGGAACACCCGGGTGTGCACTCACTGTCCCGCGCTGCCTGCGGGGCCAGGATCTCTGTTCTTCAGTCCCGTTGGCACGCTGTATTTCCCCCATTCAGCTGAGCTTAACATTTACCAAGTGCCTAATATATATGTATATTTTAAATTTGAGACAGAGTCTCACTCTGTTGCCCAGGCTGGTGAGTGGCGTGATCTTATCTCACTGCAACTTCTGTCTCCCAGGTTCAAGCGATTCTCCTGCCTCAGGCTCCCAAGTAGCTGGGATTACAGGCACCCGCCACCACATCCAACTAATTTTTGTATTTTTAGTAGAGATGGGGTTTCATCATGTTGGCCAGACTGGTCTTGAACTCTTGACCTCGTGATCTACCTGCCTTGGCCTCCCAAAGTGCTGGGTTTACAGGCATGAGCCACCACGCCCAGCTGTGCCTGATATTTTGGAAGCTATAAGCCAGGGGAAAGCTACAGATAGGATGTGGTGACTCTAACAATAGCTCACTTGTAAAGGTCTCCTTTCTGCCACATTTGGGGCCTGGCATCTAATAGAATTCTTACCACCACCCTCTGTATTATGTGGTCGCATTTTACCGGTGAAATGACAGAGGCTTGGATAGTGTGTTGTTGTAGAGGTGAAGTCGCTTTGACAAGAGGAACCCCAAAATACAGGTGCTTGATTAAGATTGGTTATTCTTCCCCCTCTCGCCACAGTTCAGAGCCAGTGGGTGGTCGAGGGCATATGTGCAGGGGGTGGGGGTCTGCTTGGCAGGGCTGTTCAGGGCCTGTTCCTTCCCTCTTGCTGCTCAGCCAGCTTTTGGGGTGGGTTGGTGCCTGTGATTGGAACTACTTTCAGCATATCCTTGTTACTGCCCCTGGGGAAAGAGGAGATGGAAGAGAAGGGCCAGTCATCTCCTGTAAGAACTGATGCTGGCCCAGGCCCTGTGGCTCATGCCTGTAATCCAGCACTTTGGGAGGCTGAGGCAGGTGGGTTATTTGAGGTCAGGAGTTTGAGACCAGCCTGGCCAACATGGTGAAACCCTATCGCTACTAAAAATAGAAAAATTAGCTGGGTGTGGTGGCGCATGCCTGTAATCCCAGCTACTACTTGGGAGGCTGAGGCAGGAGAATCGCTCGAACCAGGGAGGTGGGAGTTGCAGTGAGCCGAGATTGTGCCATTGCACTCCAGGCTGGATGACATCGAGACTCTTAAAAAAAAAAAAAAAAAAAAAAAAACTGATGCCAAAGTTAGTTCTAAGAGTCATTTCTGCCATGTCTCTTTTGTGAGAATGTTGTCATTAAGTCATACCTGGTGTCAGGGCACCTGGCCAGTGGCTTTAGAGGGCGAAGAGTGGACTTCAACACATCTGTGGGTGAGCAAAGGCTGCATGAGCCAGCTTGGTCCTCCAGCCTCGTGGGTAAATGATGGGATCCCGGAAGGGGCTTAGATGTCAAGAAAAGCAGCTCTGTTCTGTGATGAGGGTGCCCTGGCCTCACATCCTGTCATCAGTCTTGAGATGCTGCTGCGTCTGTAAAGGCTGAGGGACCCAGCCATCACCACTGAAAGGCAGCTCTTAGGATCATCCAGTCCACGCTCCCAAATCCAGCTGGCTAAGCAAAAAAGAGAGCCAGCTGGCTCATGTAACTGCCAAGTCCATGGGCAGGTTCAGCTTTAGACATAGCTGGATCCAGGAACTCCCTGGCATATGGATTTGGCCTGACTCTGTTCCTCTCTGTGTTGGCCCCAGTCTCCCTACATGGTGAGGCTGGAAGTCCCAGGTGTACGTTCCCCAGTTAGCAATGCCACGGGGAAAAAACCCTTCTCCCTTCTGTGAATTCTGAACTCCTGGCTGGTTACTGGCCAGGCTTGTGCCCCATACTTCTCCTTGGCCCAGAGGAGCAGAATATGTTGACTCATGCAGGCCTGGGATGTGGATTTGCTGGAATGTCCATGTGCACATGTGCATGTGCAAATGTGTGCGCACTTGTTGACTGGTCAGGCTACCTTCCCCCCAAAACCACAAGTATAAAAAGCAGAGCTGGGGAGGTGCCCCAGAGGAAGATCAAGGTGCTACTACTAGAGGGAGGGGGATGGCTGTTGGACAGGTAAAGCTAACAGATGCCAGGCAAAGTACAGGACTACGACTTGGTCTCCCACATGGCTTTGCCTGCACAGGCAGAGTGTGCTGATCAGAGAGCACTGGTGTTTAGGCTGCTTGATTGTATTTCTCGCTGTAAATTCATTTCTGACACCAGATTTTTATTAGTTCTTTTAATCCTCAAATCCAGGCTCCTTATTTTTATTTATTTTTATTTGTATTTGTTTTCTGAGGCAGTCTCACTCTGTTGCTCAGGTTGGTGTGCAGTGATGCAGTCTCGGCTCACTGCAACCTCTGCCTCCCGGGTTTAAGTGATTCTCGTGCCTCGGCCTCTGGAGTAGCTGGGATTATGGCACGTGCCACCATGCTTGGCTAATTTTTGTATTTTTAGTAGAAACAGGGTTTTGCCATGTTGGCAAGACTGGTCTTGAACCCCTGATCTCAAGTGATCCACCTGCCTCAGCCTTCCAAAGTACTGGGATTTCAAGTGTTGGCCACCGCACCCAGCCCAGGCTCCTTATCTCACAGATGAAAAGGCAGAGGCCAAGAGAAGCTCCATGCATTTCTGGAGACCACACTGCTTGGTGGCGATGGGGTGGGACTGAGCCAGGTATCCTGACTCCCTGTGGTTCTGGTCACAATTTCCAAAGTGCCTGCCCCTGGTGGGGGGCTTTGTCAGGGCCCTGCTCTGACCTCACTTCCCCTCCATCCCTTCTTACAGAAAGTCCATCAACAGGAACTCCGTGAGATTGCAAACGCCTGTAAAATCCTCCAAGATGTACAGCACGCTACGGAAGGGGTCGGTCTGTGCGGATCCCAAGCCTCAGGAGGTGAAGAAGATCTTTGAAGCATTGAAAAGAGGCCTCAAGTAAGGCTGGGCTGTGTGTTGCCTCTAAGAAATGCATTGTGCCTCGCTTCTGTCTCTTCCTGGGGAAGCACGGGTGGGTCTGTCTATAAGACGTGACAGGTTAAGTTCCTGGCCATTCATTTAGTCAACATGTAGGTCAGGGTGCGGCGTGTGCTCAGCCCGGTCCTTGGGTGCTGGGAACCTGGCAGTGGCTAAGGCAGGAGGACTCTGGTCTTGTAGAGCACGAAGTACAGAGGAGCAGATTTGATGCCATCAATAAAGAAGCAATACAGTCGAATCCTGTGATCAGTCGTGGAACTTCCACCTGTGCTGAGTGCAATGAAGAAAGGTCATGGAGAGACAGGGCGTCGAGGACCTCGGTGGAGAGGACGATCCTGGCGGGCGCCGAGGAGGTGCTGCCAGTGTCTGACACACGAACAGTCTGAGAAGCTGCTTGGATGCTCACCTCTGGGGGACAGGCGTTGAGGCAGAGGCAACGGCACGAGCAAAGGACCCGCAGTGGGAGCCCGCACCATGAGCTCACACATGCAGGAGGTCAGGGCAGTGGGTGTCCGAGCGAAGGGCAGACTTGCTTAGAGAGCGACTGAGCTGGGCCGAGGCCCGCACAGGAAGAGTGAGTCACTCCACAATTTTTTTTTTTTTTTTTGAGATGTTCTTTCACCCAGGCTCCAGTGCAGTGGCACAATCTTGGGTCACTGCAACCTCCACCTTCCAGGTTCAAGCAATTTCCCTGTCTTGGCCTCCTGACTAGCTGGGACTACCAGTGCACGCCACCACCCAGCTGATATTTTGTATTTTCAGTAGAAACAGGGTTTCGCCATGTTGACCTCAAGTGATCTGCTTGCCTTGGCCTCCCAAAGTGCTGGGATTACAGGTGTAAGCCACCGAGCCCAGTCCACGCATATTTATTGAGGCATATAGAGTGCCTGGCCAGGGGACAGAAGTAAGCTAAACACGAAATCCCTATCCCTCGAGGTGCTGACTCCTGGTCGGGGAAAGACACATGATACACAATACAGAAAAGAAAGTACAGAGAATGGCTGATGGTGGTAAGGGTTACAGCGGATAACAGGTCATGGTAAGCAGGCAGAGGCAGGGAGGTTCATTTTAAATTGGGTGGTTGGAAGGAAGGCCTTGCTAAGAAGGTGACATTGGAGCACACGCCTGAAGGGGTGAAGGAGTGAGCCATGCATATAATGGCAAAAGAACATTCCAGGCCACAGTAGCCACACGTGCAAAGGCCCTGGGGCACAGCAAGGCCAGCACGGCTAGAGCCAAAGGAAAGAGGATGAGGTCAGGGGGAAACTGGGACCAGATGACAGGGGCCTTTGTGGGCCAAAGAGTGGTTTCTGGAGTGATTCTTTTCCCCAGATACAGTGATACTTAGACCCTAAATTCTCTCCTACCTGTATCTCTTATTTGTAGACAGGGCAACCCAAAGAGGAACCAGGGTCAATTAAAAGTTTAAAGCACCTTAGAATGAAATGGTTTTCAAAATATACATCCTTGGCTGGGCGCGTGCAGTGGCTTACCCTGTAATCCCAGGACTTTGGGTGGCTGAGGCAGGTGGAATCCTTGAGCCTAGGAGTTTGAGACCAGCATGGCAACATGGCAAAACCCTGTCTCCACAAAAAATATATAAAATTAGCTGGGCATGGTTGCGTGCACCTGTGGTCCCAGCTACTCAGGAGGCTGAAATGGGAGGATCACCTGAGCCTGTAGAGGTGGAGGCTGCAGTGAGCTGTGATTGTGCGGAGTGGGGGCTGGGTGTGCATGGAGGGGAGAGGTGTGTTTCCGAAGGGAGCTTCTGTGTCCTTTAAGGACCACATTTTTGAGACTTGTCTGGGGCCAAGTCACCTGCATCTTCCCAGAGAGCTCAGCGCCTCAGTGAGTAGCAGCCTGGCAAAATCTATCTCTTCCACATTTGAGGTGGTGTCAGTATAGCCCAGAGAGGGTGAGTGACCTTCCTGGGGTGACTCAGCAAATCTAGCAAGATGGGACTCCTGCCCTGGCCCCCAAATCTAGACCCTTGACTGTGAGGGAAGTGTGCCTTGCTGACCTTCCCATGAGCTGGGCCCCAGCTTGGGAGGGGTATAACATGGGGGTGAAGATGTTGGGTTCTAAGGCCACTGTGTGCTTTCAAACCTGGGTTCAGCCTTTTCTCTGCTGTGTGATCAGGGCTGGGGTACTTGCTACCTTCAAGGGTTGGTTTGTCCATCTCTAAAATACGTATACTAGGTTGGGCACGATAGCTCACGCCTGTAATCCCAGCACTTTGGGAAGCTGAGGCAGACAGATCACCTTAGATCAAGGAGTTCGAGACCAGCCTGGCCAACATGGTGAAACCATGTCTCTACTAAAAATATAAAAATCAGCCAGGTTTGGTGGTGCACACCTGTAGTCCCAGCTGCCCAAGAGGCTGAGCCACAAGAATCATTTGAACTTGGGAGGTAGAGGTTGCAGTGAGCTGTGACTATACCACTGCACTCCAGACTGGGAGAGAGTGGGACCTTGTTTTGAAAGAAAAATAAATAAAATGCATATAACAACAGTAGGACCTACTTGTCGGCCGGGTGGGGGAATTAACTGGGAACCTCCCTGTAACCCATGTTTGGTGGTACTGGGCGCACAGTCCCTGGTGTGAAGGCGTGGGTCTTCCTGGCTGCCTCTGAGCCCCGTATCTGCTCTCCACACAGGGACACTGTCCATCTGGCCTGCTTCCTTTCTTGTTCCTCTTCTGTTTGAAACTCTTCCTCACTCTCCCTGCAGGGAGCATCTGTGTGTGCAGCAGGCTGAGCTGGACCACCTGTCTGGATGCCACAAGGACACCAGGAGGAATTCGAGGCTGGTGAGACCCCTCCCTTCCCCCAGCCTATGTCTTGGTGTGAATCTGTCTCGAAAGTAGAGGTTTACAGAGTAGCCTCTTGATGTTGTGCTAAGTTAATTTCACTTTGACACAGACAGCAGTTCACACATTTGAGGCCCACGTTGGACTCTCTCTCGGTTCTAGAAGTCGCGCTAAGGTGGGCAGTGTATAGAGGCGCATTTGTTTAAGGTGGTACTGCTTTATAGACCTTGGTTGTCAGGTGATCTGGATGTGGGATGGCTTCTGTGATGCCAGGAATGTGGGTCAGGTGTTGAATCTTGGGTATGTCGCAGTGGCCTCTGCTGCTGTCCTTGATGAAGCCCGCGTGTTTCTTCAATGTCCAGCTGCCAGGCATCGTTTCCTGCCGTCATCAGGACAGTGTTTTTTGTTTGTTTTTTGAGACAGGATTTCCCTTTGTCACCCAGGCTGGAGTGGCACAATCTCTGCTTACTGCAACCTCTGTCTCCCGGGTTCAAGCAATCCTTTCACCTCAGCCTCCCAAGTGACTGAGACTGCAGGCATGCACCACCATGCCCAGCTAATTTTTAAATTTTTTGTAGATATGAGGTCCCATCATGTTGCCAAGGCTGGTCTTGAACTCCTGCGCTCCAGCAATCCTCCCTCAACAGCCTCCCAAAGTGCCGGGATTACAGGTGTGAGGCACTGCGCTGGTCAAGGCAGTGTCTCTGAGCCTGGCCCTGGGCCCTCTGTTGCCTAAGGCTCATCTGCTCTGGTTTTTGCTTCTCCTTTATCAGAGATAAACTTAGCAAAACACACACACACTCACAAATAGTATGCCCCATTAAAATTTTTTTAATACAGAATCTCACTCTGTTGCCAGGCTGGAGTGCAATGGCGCAATCTCGGCTCACTACAACCTCCGCCTCCCGCGTTCAAGTGATTCTCCTGTCTCAGCCTCCTGAGTAGCTGGGACTACAGGCACACGTCACCACACCCGGCTAATTTTTGTATTTTTAATAGAGACAGGGTTTCGTCATGTTGGCCAGGATGGTCTTGATCTCCTGACCTCATGATCTGCCCACCTCAGCCTCCCAAAGTGTTGGGATTACAAGCGTGAGCCACCAAGCCCGGCATTGTTTTTTTGGTTTTGTTTTTGAGATGACATCTCGCTCTGTTGCCCAGGCTGGAGTGCAGTGGTATGATCTTGGCTCACTGCAACCTTCACCTCTCAGGTTCAAGCAATTCACCTGCCTCAGCCTCTTGAGTAGCTGGGATTACAGGCACATGCCACCGTGTCCAGCTGTGTGTGTGTTTTTTTTTTTTTTTTTTTTGCATTTGTCGTAGAGACAGAGTTTCACCAGGTTGACCAGGCTGGTCTCAAACTCCTGACCTCAAGTGATCTGCCTGCCTCAGCCTCCCAAAATGCTGGGATTATGGCATGAGCCACTGTGCCTGGCCTCTCATTAAATTTGATTTTCAGACAAATTACAAATCTGTTTAGTATAAGTATATCCCATATAATCTTTGGGACATATGCTAAAAAAATTGTTCCTTGTTTACTGAAAATTTTAATTAGGTGTCCTGTATTTTATCTGGTGACACTGAGACTTCCATCTTTCCGGTGGGAGGGTCTTCCTTTCATCTGGGAAATCACTCCACTGCTGCCTTGTGAAAGCCCCGCATGTCCTTAATGAATTCGATTTGGAAACAAAAGCAAGGAGGCCTTGCTGCTGTGGGATCTTCCTCCCAGCCAGCATTTCCCAGAATCCCTCCTCCAAAGCACCAACATGCAGAGCAGGCCACCAGCTTGACTGAGGAACTGGGAAAATGAGGAGGGGAGATGAATTTTTTTACCAAAATAGCGCCCAGCGGCCCAGCACAGTGGCTCATGCCTGTAGTCTCGGCACTTTGAGAAGCCGAGGCAGGTGGATCACTTGAGATCAGGAGTTTGAGACCAGCCTGGCCAACATGGTGAAACCCCATTTGTACTAAAAATACAAAAATTAATCAGGCATAATGACCTGTGCCTGTAGTCCAGCTACTTGGGAGGCTGAGACAGGAGAATAGCTTGAACTCAAGAGGCGGAGGTTGCAGTGGGGTGAGATCACACCACTGCACTCCAGCCTAGGCAATAGAGCCAGACTCTGTCTGAATGAATGAATGAAAGAAAGAAAAAGAAGCAAGCTGCCATGTCTGTAATCTGGCTCCAGCAGAGAAGGCCTCGGGGCCGGCAGGGTGGGAAAGGCAGGGGCCCAGCCTGCATGTGCCAGGGACTTGGGGAGGGAAAGGCCTGCCAAGCTCAGCAGGCCTCGCCCTTGGTGGGCGGTTGGGTGGTGACCAGCAGCAGATGGTGGGAGGAGGTGCTGCCAAGATCTCACCCAGCTCCAGCGCCCGTCCCTCTTCTCACACAGGTGCAGCAAGTCTCACCCCGTGGAGTTCACTTCCTATTCTCTTTGTTTGAGAAGTAACTCTAAAGTAGGCAATCGTAAAATATGTGTATGTTTTAACTGCTCACATGTTGGCCAGGCTGGTCTTGAACTACTGACCTCAGGTGATCCGCCCGCCTTGGCCTCCGGAAGTGCTGGGATTACAGATGTGAGCCACCGTGCCCGGCCAGAAATCTCAATTGACATGCTCTCCTATGCCTTCCTTTCTCTCCCTGGTGGATGTCCATGGTAACCCTCCAGGCTCAGATATAGTGACTCTCATTTCTACTGCCAGTTAACAGCCAGGGAAGATTCGATCACTATATTTTACATTTACAGTCACTTAAAAAACAAATGTTTTAAGAAACATTTGTTTTTGTTAAACATTTGTTTAAAAAAATGTTTCTTGGCTACACTCGTCCATTTACATACGGCCGATGGCTGCTTCCATGCTCTGGTGGCAGAGGGTCTGAGTTAGGACAGAACTTTGACCCTGGTGAATGTAACCCCACAGGCAGGTACAGCAGTTCACATGTCTCAGGCCCACTTCACACTCTTGGTTCTAGAAGTAACTTTAAGGTAGGCAAAGGTGTGTATGTTTTAGACCGTCCTACTCTTTTTTTTTTTTTTTTTTTTTTTTTTTGAGACGGAGTCTCGCCTGTCGCCCAGGCTGGAGTGCAGTGGTGCAATCGTGGCTCACTCTACCTCCCAGGTTCAAGTGATTCTCCTGCCTCAAGCCTCCCGAGTAGCTGGGATTACAGGCATGCACCACCACGCCCAGCTAATTTTCGTATTTTTAGTAGAGATGGGGTTTTGCCATGTTGGCCAGGCTGGTCTCGAACGCCTGACAAGTGATCTGACCACCTCAGCTTCCTGAAGTGCTGGGATTACAGGCATGAGCCACCCTGCTGGCTAGGATGGTCCTAGTTTATAGATCTTGGCATGGGGCACCCTGGCATGCCAAGCCTGAAATATTTACTATCTGCCTTTTAGAAAGCTATGGAAAGGTTTGCCTGCCCTGATGATATATTATTTGTCTTGGCTGTACCCTGGCCCCTGGAATGGATGGACTGAACTGAAGAATTCGCCATGAAGGCTTGAACTTGTGTGCCATCTGTTCTAACCCCCTCACGTTCTTTTGGTCATGGCTGAAGCCATCCCTTTAATCCCGATGGTTCCTGTTCTGTCAAGCGCCTACTGTGTCCCTTTTTCTCCCTATGAGGTAGGCACTTCTCCTACTGTGCTTTACATATGAGGACATGGAGGCCCAGAGAGGTTGAATGTCTTGCCTGGGACACACAGCTGGGAAATAGAGGAGCCACACCTCATCCAGCCTGCGTGTGTTTAATCACTGCCATCCTTGGCGTGGCCAGCAGCCTGCCGTTGGTGGAAGAAGGAGCGGGGATGGCTGCAGGCATGGCTTCTTGTCCTTTAAGCTCAGGTGCCACCAGGATAGAGCCTCATAGGCCTTGGAGGAGCATCTGGGACTCTGACAGCTTCTTCCACCCTCCTTTCTCCCCCACAGGCTTTCTATTATGACCTGGACAAGGTGAGTCTGCATACCATGAGTGAGGTGGGCTGGGCCCGGCTGGATGAGAATGACCATGTCTCATTGCATCTTCCTGGCTGCCCCATTGGCAGAATCCCTGGGTTTCCTCCCCATTTTAGGAATGGGAAGGCGGAGACTCTGCGATGAGCCTTCCTGGGGGGTGATGAGGCGCTGGCCTGGCACTAAGTCCACTTCTCTGCCTTAGGACCTGCAGGAGGGTGGCGGGGCAGGCAGGGCTGGCGGGGCTGGTGGGGTGCCCAAGTGACTTTGCAAACATCTTCCCTTTTTCTGGGAGAAGCAAACGCGCTGTGTGGAAAGACACATTCGGAAGATGGAGTTTCACATCAGCAAGGTCAGCCAGCTTGTTGGTGTTACAGGGTTGGGGCAGGGCAGTGCCAGCTTGCTGAGCCTCAGCTAGGTTAGCAGGAGCTAGGGAGGTGCCTTCGGAGCAGGGGTCAGGGCCTCTGGGTGTGGGGAGCTGCAAGAGTCTAAGGATGAGCAGGGGCCTCAAGCCAGTTGAAGGATGGCAGGAGCCCAGCCCTGAGGTGGGAGCCGTGTGTGTGGTGGGGGAGCTCGGCCCTGAGGTGGGAGCCATGCGAGGGGGCTCGGCCCTGAAGGTGGGAGTTGGGAGGCTCAGCCCTGAGGATCCTATGGGCTCTTTCTTCAGTTTGTGGAGAAAGACCTCATGCTCAATCTGAGATGTCTGGAAGGTTGAATCTTCCTAGCCCATTGCACAGATGGAAAAGCAGAGGTCCAGAGATGAACATGGGTTCACCCAAGGCCGCAGAGCAGATCCCTTAAGGTTTAGTGTCTGCAGCCAGTTTCACAATCCTGCTTCACTCCCCGCATTGCCCAGTGGGTGGCAGGCGATCATGAATCACCTCCCCTGGTCCACTGTTGAAAACCAGGTGGAGGAGGGGAAGGGGCAGATTCGCTTGTCCCTTTTACTCATTTTTGCTGTGCACGCTGCGTGCCAGTTGCTGCCAGGGGCTGGGTATGCAGCAGGGGAGGCGGGGTGGCAGAGGTGGCGGGGAAGTCAGGGGAGACAGGTGGGTCCCTGCCTCTGGGGGCTCACGTTCTACCGGGGCCAGCGGGGAGTGCTTTGAGTGGGACTGGGCAGGTGGTGACTGCTGCCACGGGTGGGGGTGGGGGGTGCTTAGCTCAGGGACAGCCTCTCCCAGAGGGGAGAAGTCGACAGGCAGGTGTGGGCCCGCCCCTCGGTGTGGGGCAGCACCACCAGCCCGTGTGCCCGGCACAGGTGGATGAGCTGTATGAGGAGTACTGCGTCCAGTGCCGCCTGCGCGACGGCGCCTCCAGCATGCAGCAGGCCTTCTCCAGGTGCCCCCTGAGCCGCGCGGCCCGAGAGAGCCTGCAGGAGCTGGGCCGCAGCCTGCACGAGTGCGCGGAGGTCGGCCAGGCCAAGCTGGGCCGGGCAGTGGGGGCAGCCAGGGCTGGGCCAATGGGGGTCGGGGGTGCCCTTGGCCCTGGGGAGGCATCTCTCTGCCTGTGGCCTCTCTGGCTGCAGGGACAGTGAGAGGCCCCTGTGGCCTCGCCCCAGGCAGCCATCTGAGTCACCTCTGGGGCTTTGCAGGACATGTGGCTCATCGAGGGGGCCCTGGAGGTTCACCTGGGCCAGTTCCACATCCGGATGAAAGGTGATAGGGCTGAAGGGGGTGGGCGGAGGCCTTCCTGGAGGCCCTGAGGCTTCTGCTGAGGGGGGGATCTGACCAGGATCCCGGGGGTCTGAGCTTGGCCATGACTTTTGCATCCATGTGACATGTGACCTCTGGCAAGTCCCACCCCTCTCAGAGCCTGGTGTGAGGGCCCAGCACCCTCCTGTCCGTCATCCATCATGATGGTGCATCCCTGCCCCCTGAACCTGAAAACCTACACTCGGGGGACCCCCAGAGAAGACCTGTGGTCCCAGGTCAGGGACAGTGGAAGGCAGAGGGGAGACTGGCCGTATCTGTGTTCCAGGCTTGGTGGGCTATGCACGCCTCTGTCCCGGAGACCAGTATGAGGTATGGCCGCCCTCTGGGGTCAATCCTCGGGGCTCCCTACCAGGTCTTTGGGAGACTGAAGCTGCTGGGAACCAGGGTTGCAGCTGGGGCGCTGTCTGGCAGGGAGGGCCCTGGACAAGCATCGAGGGGACACCCTCCAGGGCTGACAGCCCCTCTCGGGCTGGCTCACAGGTGCTCATGCGGCTGGGCCGCCAGCGCTGGAAGCTCAAGGGTCGGATCGAGTCGGATGACAGCCAGACCTGGGATGAAGAGGAGAAGGCCTTCATCCCAACGCTGCACGAAAACCTGGACATCAAGGTGGGGATGGGGCCGGGGGCGGAGCTGGGGTGCCTGGGTGCTTGGCTCAGGCACCACCCTCCAGCCCCCACCCCCAGGTGACAGAGCTGCGGGGCCTGGGCTCGCTGGCTGTGGGCACAGTGACATGTGACATCGCAGACTTCTTCACGACGCGGCCGCAGGTCATCATGGTAGACATCACGGAGCTGGGCACTATCAAGCTGCAGCTGGAAGTGCAGTGGAAGTGAGTCCCGCCTGGCCCCGGGGGAGAGTGGAGGCCTGACCGGCTGTCCCTGGTGGCCTGGCCACACTCTAGCCCTGGGTTCCTGTACCAGCCTCCACCGAGGGTGTCCCTGCCCTCACAGGTCCTGGACTTTCTCTGCAGGTCCCGCCTGCCTTTCCGGCTTTGCTTCCACTCTTGCTTCAGAACCCCTGGGTATTAAAGCCCCGGGAGTCAGACTGGGGGACACTTTCCGGGGCCTCCGGGGCTCAGCTCCTTGGAGAAGGCTTACCTGTCCAGGAAGGCCCTCCTTGCTGCTTCCACCCCCTCATTCCTGGCCTACCCTGGCTGCCCCCAGTCCCAGGGCTGAGCAGTCACCTGCGTCTCCATCTCGGCCACAGATCCATGAGGCCCATGTCCGTGAGCACACCCCCTGTGTCACATGCCCATGAGTGTGGTGGGCTCCGGAGCTCTTTGTTTCAGGAAGCCTTGCATCTCCAGGGCGTCCCCTTCTTCCTCCCCGGCCCAGGGGCAGCAGGAGGGAGGGCCAAGGTGCCTCCTCTGCTCTCTGCTTGCCCTGGCCAGTTGGGGCTCTCCTCTCCCTAGGGCAGGCACATGAGCTGGGGTCACAGAGCTGCTGCCCTCTCCCCTGTGAGCTGGGAGAATTCGGGTGAGAGACCACCTGCCACCTCAAGGTCCTCACCTGCCTGGTAGGGCTGAGAATACCTCTTGCCCGGGGGGGCCCTGACACATACAGGGTGGTGGGCAGCTTAGTGCCATCCAAGACTAGGACCCAGGGGACCTGCGGGTCTGCAGATGCCCCAGGCAGAGAAGAGGGCACTTTCAGAACCTCTGAGCTGTAGGCCTTCCGGTCAGGCTGGACCCAGGTGCCCCAAGCCAGGCCTTTGTGCAGATAAGAGCAGGTTTCTTCGAGCCAGGAGGGTCTCTGGGGACCTACCTGCTCTGAATGCAGGGCTGGGCGCAGGCCAGGGCGAACATCACAGGCCGGGCTGCACATCACTCACCTTGGCGCTCCCACATGCTCACCTGGATTCCCACCCTTCCCTGTGCATGTTCCCCACAGAGCTTCTTCTGTAAGGGCACCCCTTTTACAGACAAGGGGTCTGAACCGAGTGTCTCCTGCTCATCAGCTGAGCTTCTCAAAGGAGCTTCTAATTTGGGGGTGTCCAGTTGTTACTGGCAGAGGGTCTTGACAATGAGTTGTCCGGGTCCTTGGCATTTTGAACAAAGACTTGAACAAAATGTACAAAAGGGGCAGAGAAAGGAAACGGGAATGAAGCAGCAGGACTTTGTTAAAGTGAGAAAGCAGGCTGGGCGCGGCGGCTCATGCCTGTAGTCCCAGCACTTTGGGAGGCCTGGGAGGGGCGGATCACCTGAGGTCAGGAGTTCAAGACCAGCCTGGCCAATAAGGCGAAACCTTGTCTCTACTAAAAACATAAACATTAGCCAGGCTTAGTGGCGTAGGCCTGTAGTCGCAGCTACTCTGGAGGCTGAGGCAGGAGAATTGCTTGAACCTGGGAGCTGGAGGCTGCAGGGAGCCGAGACGGTGCCACTGTGCTCCAGCCTGGCGACAGGGAGCCGAGACGGTGCCACTGTGCTCCAGCCTGGCGACAGGGAGCCGAGACGGTGCCACTGTGCTCCAGCCTGGCGACAGGGAGCCGAGACGGTGCCACTGTGCTCTAGCCTGGCGACAGAGCGAGACGGTCTCAAAGAATGAGGAAGCGCTCCGCAGGGTGGGAGTGGGCCCGAGCATTCAGCTCAAGGACCTCATCACAAAGTTTCCTGGGCTTGAAGTACTCCGTTTGAGGTTCCTGTGGGCTCCCCCTTCTCTGGTCTGTGGTTAAAGGCTGAGGTGAGTGGTACCCTGTGCAGATAGAGGGGTGGTCCCTGCTTGGCCAGCAGCCAACCCAAGGTACCCTCCCTTCCCATCTGAGCTGAGGCGGAGGCGGGAGGGCTGTAGGGAGAGTCGCCTTTGATCCTCTGCTGCTCAGTGTGGGGAGATGGGGTTTTTCTCTTTGTGTTAGCTTTAGGCAGATTACGTTAATCGGCCTTAGATTCCCTGTCCCTTCAGACCTTGGTGTTTCTCTTGATTCAGCATGAATTGGCCTGAGGTTCCCTGCCTCCAGACCTTACTCTCCTGCCTCAGTCACTGTCCCTCGCCATCTGGCTAAGGGACCTCAGGGTGGTCGGAATCTGAGAAAGTTTTTTTTCCTTTTATTTTTTTCTTGAAACAGAGCCTTGCTCTGTCGCCCAGACTGGAGTACAACGGTGCAATCTTGGCTCTCTGCACCCTCCACCCCCAGGATTCTATCGATTCTCCTACCTCAGCCTCCCGAGTAGCTGGGATTACAGGCACCCACCACCACATCCAGCTAATTTTTTTGTATTTTTAGTAGAGGAGGGGTTTCACCATGTTGAACAGGCTGGTCTCGAACTCCTGACCTCAGGTGATCCATCCATTTTCGCCTCCCAAAGTGCCAGGATTACAGGCATGAGCCACCATGCCCAGCCTTGAGAAAGGTTTCTAAAGGGGTCAAAGCCATGTGACCTAGAGTTCCTAGGCTGCCCCTGTGATTATGGCAAGGCCCTGGCCCTCCCCTAGCCTCCATTTCCTGTTTTGTTTTGTTTTGAGATAGTCTCGCTCCATTGTCCAGACTGGAGAGCAGTGGCATGATCTCACTGCAGCCTCTGCTTCCCAGGCTCAAGTGCTCCTCCCACCTCTGCCTCCTGAGTAGCTGGGACTACAAGCCTGCGTCAGTCACCATGCCTGGCTAATGCATTTAATTTTTGTAGAGATGGGGGTTTCCCTGGGTTATCAGGCTGGTCTCGAACTCCTGAGCTCGTCTTCTGCCTGCCTTGGCCTCCCGAAGTGTTGGGATTACAGGTGTGAGCCACCACACCTAGCCCATTTCCTCTTAAATCTGTTAAATACAGTGATGTCTGAAGAGTAAGCATCACTCTTAGTGATCTTTAAGGCTTTGGGGTCAGAGAAATCTGTGTGTGAATTCAGTTCTGTCTCATGTGGTTGGTGATGACGCTGGCCTGAGCAAGTCGCTCATCTCTCAGAGCCTTCCTTTCCTCCCCTGTAAGTCATTTTCCAGGCCACAGAGGGTTGTCATGCGGGTGGAAATAAGGATTCGTGTAGAGTTTAGTAGAGGCTGGGCTCAGTGCCTCATGGCCTGTAGTCCCAGCACTTTGGGAGGCTGAGGCAGGAGGATTTCTTGAGCCTAAGAGTTCGAGACCAGCCTGGGCGATATAGTGAGACCCTGTCTTTACAAAAAATAATTTGAAAAGTCGAGCATGGTGGTGCGTGCCTGTGGTCATAGCTACACGGGAGGCTGAGGCTGGAGGATCACTTGAACCCAGGAGTTCAAGGATGCAGTGAGCTGTGATGGCACCATTGCACTCCAGCCTGGGCACCAGAGCAAGTCTCTGTCTCAAAAAGGAAAAAGGTTTAGAGCAGAGCTCCTTGCACACCATCCATGATGTTGTGATGTAAGATGAAGACAGTCGACCTGTGTAACCTAAGAGACCCTGGGGCCATCTGGGCCTGAAATGGCCTCTGGGCGCCAATGGCATCCTGGCCTTCTGTTCTCTCCTCCAGCCCATTTGATGCTGAGAGCTTCGTGGTGTCACCCAGCCCCACAGGCAAGTTTTCTATGGGCAGCAGGAAGGGCTCCTTGTATAACTGGACACCTCCGAGCACCCCCAGCTTCCGGGAGAGATACTACCTGGTGAGTGAGCCTTCTCTGGGGCAGGGCCGCTGTGGTCACCCTGGGATGGGGGCGGCACGCGGTGGGCTGGGCTGAGCAGTCCGGCCCTCCCAGATGTAGCAGGCCTCGGCCCAGCCCCCGTTTGGGGTGATCTGGGTGTTTTCCTGCGTGTGTCTTCCTCTGGCAGCCTCCATCCCAGCCTGGGTGCTGGGCGTGGCTGGTTCTTCAGGACGTCTGCGACAGGCTCTCGGGATGGTCCTACCAGCCCGGCCATGGCCTTGGCCTTATCCTACTCGTTTTAAACTTAATATGCTTCCAGTAGTATTACCTGACAGAGCGCCCAGTAAAACATCTCTTTCCCATCATCGCCGTGGATCAGGGTTCCCCCTCATGCCAGCTCCTGTTGTCAGTGTCCTCCATGTTCTTGCAGAGATAGCAATGCCATCTACCAGCAAGTGTACCAGCCTCTTTGTTTTGGTTTTTTTTTGGAGACAGAGTCTTGCTCTGTCCCCCAGGCTGGAGTACTCTGGCTTGATCTTGACTCACTGCAACCTCTGCTTCCTGGGTTCAAGCGATTCTCTTGCCTCAGCTTCCTCCCGAGTAGCTGGGATTACAGGCATGTGCCACCACGCCTGGCTAATTTTTGTATTTTTAGTAGAGATGGGGTTTCACCATGTTGGTCAGGCTGGTCTCAAACTCCTGATCTCAGGTGATCCGCATGCCTTGGGCTCCCAAAGTGCTGGGATTACAGGCATGAGCTACCATGCCGTTTTTTTTTTTTTTTTTTTTTTTTGAGATGGAGTTTCACTTTTGTTGCCCAGAGTGCAATGGCGTGATCTCAGCTCACTGCAACACCCACCTTCTGGGTTCAAGTGATTCTCCTGCCTCAGCCTCCCAAGTAGCTGAGATTACAGGCAGATGCCACCATGCCCCGCTAATTTTTGTATTTTTAGTAGAGGTGGGGTTTTACCATGTTAGCCAGGCTGGTCTCGAACTCCTGACATCAGGCAATCCACCCACCTCAGCCTCCCAAAGTGCTGGGATTACAGTTGTGAGCCACCATGCCCAGCTCTCTCTGGACTTCAACTTCTGTATAGAGAAGTGAGAATAGCAGCACTGCCCTTATGGGATTGTTGTAAGAGTTAACTGAGTTATGAACATCAATCATTATCATTGGTCCAGCTGATGAGAGGTAAGGGTTCCTGTCCATGCACCCAGATTCACACTGTGGCACTGTACTCACCACCTGTGTGGCCTGAGGACCTCTCTGAGGTTAGGGCAGTGCCACCCCCATGGGGCGTGGAGAGGGTAATGACATATGATGTGAAGTCCCTGGAGTGGGGCTGGCAGCCTCAGAATGCTTAATGACAGCTGCTGCTGTTTCTGTGGTGACAAGTACTACATATGTGTCAGGACCTTCATTCATTCATTCATTTCACTCATTCAAAACTAGGCTGGGCGCAGTGGCTCACACCTATAATCCCAGCACTTTGAGAGGACGAGAGCGGGGTGGATCACCTGAGGTCGGGAGTTTGAGACCAGCCTGGCCAACGTGGTGAAACCCTATCTCTACAAAAATACAAAAATTAGCCAGGCATGGTGGCATCTGCCTGTAATCTCAGGTACTCAGGAGGCTGAAGCAAGAGAATTGCTTGAACCTGGGAGGCGGAGGTTGCAGAGAGCTGAGATAGTGCCACTGCACTCCAACCTGGACAACAGAGCAAGACTGTTTCAAAACAAACAAAAAAATGAAACCATATACCCCACTGTGCTCCAAGCCAGGCAAAGACTGTGCCCTCGCGGAGCTGCAATTCTACAGAGGAAACAGATGATAATCAAGATCAGAGAAGTGGACAGCCAGCCCGAGGGGCGTAAGGACTGTGGGAGGCAGCAGGAAGGGGCCCACTGGGGTTAGGTGGAAGCTGCCATTTAAAAAGGTGTCAGCCAGGTGCGGTGGCTCATGCCTGTAATCCCAGCACTTTGGGAGACCGAGGCGGGTGGATCACGAGGTCAGGAGATGGAGACCATCCTGGCCATCATGGTGAAACTCCGTCTCTACTAAAATACAAAAAATTAGCCAGGGGTGTAGTTCCAGCTGCTTGGGAGGCTGAGGCAGGGGAATCATTTGAACCCGGGTGGCAGAGGTTCAGTGACAGTGAGCCGAGATTGTGCCACTGCACTGTAGCTTGGCAACAGAGCAAGACACCGTCTCAAAAAATTAAAAATAAAGGAGTGTCCAGGGCAGGGTTCTCAGGAGAGGTGACAGTAAGGTCCTGAAGAGGTGAGGCCACAACCCATGAAGCCACATGGGGAAGAGTGTTCTCGAGAGAGCACAGTCAGTGCAAAGGCCCGGAGGCAGGAACGAGGGGCCCAGCCCACAGGGCGTGAGCAGCACCCAGGAGGCCATCGAGACTGTGGGGAGCAAGTTGGAGGTGGGGTGGGGTAGAAGTGCAGAGAGGGACAAGGTCTCATTCACAGCTCTGGGATGCTGGTCTCCTCGGCGACCTTGGTCTTCCTGAGAATGTGGGCATGCAGAGTGGTGTCTGCCAGGGGAAGCCCCTCTTGGGGCCTGGCTGTGGTCCCTGGGTTGGCTGGTGAGGCCATGCCTGTGTCCCCTCTCCAGTCTGTCCTACAGCAGCCAATGCAGCAGGCCTTGCTACTGGGTGGTCCCAGGGCCACCCCAATCCTCAGCTACCTGTCTGACAGTGACCTCCGGGGTCCCAGCCTGAGAAGCCAGAGTCAGGAGCTGCCTGAGATGGACTCCTTCAGCTCTGAGGACCCCCGAGACACGGAGACCAGCACGTCAGCGTCTACCTCTGACGTGGGCTTCCTGCCCCTGGCCATCAGCCCCCACGCCTCCATTGAAGAGGAGGCCCGGGAGGACCCCCCATCTCCAGGTGTCCTGCCACAGATGGCCCACCTCTCAGGAGGCCCATTTGCAGAGCAGCCCGGCTGGAGGCACCTAGGAAGGGAGAGCCCCAACCTGCCACGGGGCTCCCCATTCCCCAACGGCACAGCCCCGAGCAGCCAGAAAGGCCATGAGGAAGGGGCAACTGGGGACAGAGAGGATAGGCCTGGCGTGGCCCTCGAGGTGCCTCTGCAGGAGGTCCTGGAGTTGCTGAGGCCCACAGACTCCACCCAGCCCCAGCTCCGGGAGCTGGAGTACCAGGTCCTGGGCTTCCGAGATCGGCTGAAGGTATGTCCACCCTGCCCTGGGAAGCGGTCCTGCTTTGCTGATGGCATGATGACTGGGAGTAGGCTCTGGGGCCAGGCAGCCTGAGCTGGCATCCTGGCCTCACGCCTGAGTGACCTGGGTGGGCCATGTCTCTCTGGGCCTTGGTTTCCTCATCTGACAGGTGGGGATAATAACAGCCCTCATGGGGCTCGGGAAGATTCTAAGAGTTCGCAGTGGACAGCTTGCTGCACATCCAGCCAGAACCTAACCCCATGTCGTAGCTTCTGACCTGGCTGGGCAGGGCTGCGGCTTATGGCTACAAACCCAAACTTGGAGTGTCGTCAAGGTTGGAGCTGGCTTTGTGGAATGCCCCAAGCAGTTCTGTCTGCCTCATCCGTGTACCCCGAACCCAATCTTCTCCTCCGCAGGGCTCATATCCTGCAAATTATTCTCCTTTTGTGTTTACACAAATTTGAATGTGCATAAAATGTATACTACTAGTACCTACTAATACATCAATTAACTTGTGTCCTTCCCTGGACATCCTCTTTTAATTTTTATTTATTTATTGGGATGGAGTCTCGCTTTGTCGCCCAGGCTGGAGTGCAGTGGTGCGATCTCGGTTCACTGCAACCTCCTCCTCCCAGGTTCAAGCGATTCTCCTGCCTCAGCCTCCCAAGTAGCTGGGATTACAGGCACACGCCACCACGCCTGGCTAATTTTTGTATTTTTAGGAGAGACGGGCTTTTGCCATGTTGGCCGGGCTGGTCTCGAACTCCTGACCTCAAGTGATTCACCTGCTTCAGCCTCACGAAGTGCCGGGATTACAGGCGTGAGCCACTGCGCCTGGCCTGGACACCCTCTTTCAAAGGGTAACTCCCACCCTGCCCCAGCAGCCCCATCCCTTCCTGCTCTGTTTTCCCACGGTCATTACCCACCTCAGGCTGGCTGTGCACCTCTCTGATTTTGCTAGTTTCTGTTTTCCCCTCTTTTGTGTGAGACACACATTGGCACTGAAATAGTTAATAGCTCTCTTCAAACTCGAGCTCTAATTGTTTTATCACCACCCACACCTCCAACAGGACAAGTCGGTCCAGGAGAAAACAAGTTGAATTTCTCATTTTACATCCATAACTTAAAATATTCCCTTTACCACCGCTATGGTTAAAAAGGACCTGCCTGAAAATTTCCAGAAAACAATTTAAGAAATAATGTCATCTTTTTGGTACTTTGTTTTTCGTTTCTTTTTTTTGAGACAGGGTCTCACTCTGTTGCCCAGGCTGGAGTACAGTGGTGCGATCTTGGCTCACCGCAACCTCTGCCTCCTGGGCTCACACGATCCTCCCACCTCAGCCTCCTGAGTAGCTGAGATCACAGGCACACATCACCATGCCTGGTTAATTTTATTTTTTTGTAGAGACAGGGTCTCACTTTGTTGCCCGGGCTGGTCTCAAACTCTTGGACTCATGGGATCCTCCTGCCTTGGTCTTCCGAAGCGTTGGAATTACAGGTGTGAGCCACTGAGCCTGTACCTTTTTTGTACTTTTTAACAGCTTTTATTTTGTAGACCAATTTGAGTCAGATTGCATATTGTCACACACTTGCATCTTGAAAAATTACCCCCAATTTACATAAAAATGTTAATGCTGCAATAATCATTTTAAACATCTTTGAGGAAGTTTTCTTTTTTTGGCAAATGAAGTCAAAACAATGCAAATTGATTACAGACCATGGTTTTTAGTTTGATTTTTCTGGAGAGAAATTACACACACACACACACACACACACACACACACACACACACTTATGCACATCTGTATGAATACCTGTGTGATGCCGGGTGCAGTGGCTCACACCTGTAATCCCAGCACTTTGGGAGGTCAAGGCAGGTGGATTGCTTGAGGCTAGGAGTTCAAGAGCAGGCTGGCCAACATAGCAAAACCCCATCTCTACTCAAAATACAAAAAACTTACCCGAGTGTGGTAGCATGTGCCTGTAGTCCCAGCTACTTGGGAGGCTGAGGCAGGAGAATCACTTGGGCCCTGCCGCTCGCTCACTCCTGCCACTGGCCCTGTCCCCGTGGGTGTTGGAGATACAGGGAGGCAGAGGTTGCAGTGAGCTGAGGTCACACCAGTGCACGCCAGCCTGGGCAACGGAGACTCAAAAACTCACGTGTGTGAGTGCATATACATACACACATATATATACAAGTTTATCCTCATTATTCATGGATTCTGTATTTTGGAATTCACCTACTTGCTAAAATTTATTTTTAACCCCCAAATCAATACTCGAGGCAATTGCAAAGTCATTTTTGGAGCTGTGCAGAGGAGAAAATCTGAGCTGCTTGAAGCGCACATTCCCAGGTGAGGTGGAGCAAGGCACACTCTGCCTTCTTGTTTCAGCGCTCAAACAGGTGTCCTCATGGTCTATTTCGTGCCATGGTTTTCAAGTTTTTGTGCTTCTTGTTGATGGTGTCACTGTGTAAGTGCCTCACAAGCCCTGAGCTTCAGTGCCAGCTGCTGTTCCTCAGTCCGAGAAGCGTGAAGTGCCTTACGGAGAAAACACGTGTTAGAGGATCTTCCTTCAGGCATGAGTTGTAGCTGTGTTGAGTTCAACGTTAATATATCAACAATAGCCTTTTTTCTTTTTTTTGAGATGGAGTCCGTTGCCCAGGCTGGAGCGCAGTGGCACGATCTTGGCTCACTGCAACCTCCGCCCACATTCTCAGGATGACTGAGGTGTGCCAGACCAGCATCCCAGAGGCCTGGACAAGACCCTGTCCCCTCTCTGCACTTACCCCCACCCCTGCCCCCAACTCACTCCCCCAGCTTCGGCAGCCTCCTGACTTTTGCTCATGCCCTGTGGGCTGGGCCCCATGTTCCTGCCTCTGCCTCCCGATGCTCCCACCTCCCATCAAGCGATTCTCCTGTCTCAGTCTCCTGAGTACCTGGGGTTACAGGTAACTGCCATCACGCCTGGCTGATTTTTGTATTTTTAGTAGAGATGGGGTTTCACCATGTTGGCCAGGCTGGTCTTGAACTCCTGACCTCAGGTGATCCACCTGCCTTGGCCTCCCGAAGTGCTGGGATTATATGCGTGAGCCACTGTGCCTGGGTGACAATAGCTATAAAATGAGGTGTTCCAATAGCTATTAAATAAGGTACCTTTAAACTGAAAGACACAAGATTCTGTATTGCTGAGTAGATAAAACTGCTGTGCTCAGAGGTTCACAGGAACTTACTCCCGCATTTCCCTTAGGAGCAATACTTCTGCTTTCACTGATTCAGTTTTTTTGTTTTGTTTTGTTTTCTGTGATTTTACAGAACATAATTGCCTTTTTTTTTTTTTTTTAATTTTTGAGATGGATTATCACTCTGTCCCCCAGGCTGGAGTGCAGTGGTGCGATCTCAGCTCACTGTAACCTCTGCCTTCCAGGTTCAAGTGATTCTCCTGCCTCAGCCTCCTGAGTAGCTGAGACTACAGGCCTGTGCCACCACACCCAGCTTATTTCTATTTTTAGTAGAGATGGGGTTTCATCATGTTGGCCAGGCTGGTCTCAAACTCCTGACCTCAAGTGATCCGCCCGCCTTGGCCTCTAGGACATAACTACCTTAAACACTGAGAATCAACAGCCCATATGCATGTGTGTATTGACACGCACACACACACACGTACGAATATATTTTTTTATCAGAAGATGTGATCTCTGCAGCTAGCCTTGTTATCCACTGGTCCTTGAAATCCTCTCTTTGGGCCCAGCAGTTAGGGTCCTGGTTTTGCCTTCTGGCCTGTGCTTGGGCTGTGCCTTGGCTGTGGTTTGTGTTGGACAAGGCCTGGGTGGGTGCGCTGGGAATGGGGGCAGGAACCGGCCCTGGAGTCAGCCATGAGTTGGGGACAAGACAGAAATCTCCAGGGAGGGAGCTGCCACTGGAGGCTTTGGTGACTTGAGCAGTGGCGGGGCGGGGGCTCCAATGCACTCCCTTCATCTGTTGCGGAGAGAAACCCAGCAGGGAGGAGGAGAAGCCTGGAGCCCACGGGCCGACCTGGCGGCTTCCGAGCCTCCTGAAGAGGCGTTTGTCTGACCTACACCATGTACTTAAAATACTTTGGAATTTGTTGTTGATATTTCAAAACTGGGCAGTTTCCCATAAAGTCCACATTTTAGGGTTTTCTTGGAACACTGGGCAATCTGGCCCCAAGGCCCCCCATTTCCAAGTGGCGGCCCCCTCTTAGGGGAGACACCTGTGCCCCCGCCCCCCACGGTCCCTGCTGGGGCCGCTCACTCACTCCTGCCATTGGCCCTGTCCCAGTGGGTGTGTGAGATACAGGGAGGATTTTCAGATCTGTCTCCCTCCAGATTCTGCTCCTACCTTGTCACAGGCCATTCAGGAGGGATCTCGGGGAGTGCCACGTCATGCCATGCCTTGAGCCAGCAGCTGGGCTTGTGCTGGGGGACGGTGTGTGGGATTGGGGCTCAGGACCGGGACACTGCCCAGGTCTGCCGTGAGGTTCCGGGCCAGTGTCCCAGTCAGGTGGGTGGGGCCCAGGGCTGCCATCAGGTCTGGCCACTCTGTCCACAGCCCTGCAGAGCGAGGCAGGAGCACGCCTCAGCCGAGAGCCTGATGGAGTGCATCCTGGAGAGCTTTGCCTTCCTCAATGCTGACTTTGCCCCGGATGAGCTGTCCCTGTTTGGGGGCTCCCAGGGTCCCCGGTGAGTGCACCTCCTTCCAGCAGTGACCCAGTGGCCAGTGCTCCCTCCAGGTGACCTGAGCACGACGCTTCCTGCCGGCCTCCTGAGCTGTCTCCCACTGTCCTTGGCTCAGCTCTTGTCACTCTGTCATGCTCCCTGCTGTCCCCGCACAGCCCCCGCATGGCTCAGAGCCAGTCCTCGGTGACCACGAAGTGGGTGAGATCACCCCAGCCTGGCCCTGAGCCTTTTGCTCCAAGGAATCAGCTTTTATTATTATTTTTAAACCTTAAAAAATAACCACCAAGTATACAGTAGAAGTACTTTGAGGCTGAGTGCAGTGGCTCATGCCTGTAATCCCAGCACTTTGGGAAGTCGAGGCGGGCGGATCACCTGAGGTCAGGAGTTCAAGACCAGCCTGGCCAACATGGCAAAACTCCATCTCTACTGAAAATACCAAAAAATCAGCTGGGTGTGGTGGCGCATGCCTGTCATTCCAGCTACTCAGGAGGCTGAGGCAGGAGAATCGCTTGAACCCGGAAGGTAGAGGTTGTAGTGAGCTGAGATCATGCCATTGCACTCCAGCCTGGGCAACAGTGAGACTCTGTCTCAGAACAACAACAACCACAGTTCTTTGCCCTCTGCCCAAGATACAGCAGCACCCACTGCTCCGTTCCCCCTGTCCCAGCGCAGAGCCCACATCTCCCATGACAGCTTCCCTCGAGGCCACGCAGCTCCCCCTGCCCCAGCCCCCGAGGGCTTCTGCATTCACATCTCTCTGCACAGAACAGCAGAGGCTAAACTCCTTCTCCTCACCTCTCCATGGGGCGGGCGGGCGTGGTGTTTCATGCTGACACTTGCTTCCACCTTTCCTGAGTGGCTATGAGGGGGTCGGGCCGCAGGTCCAGCCTCTACCATGGAGTGGGCTTGGTGCCAGCAGCTCTTGCTGCTCACAGCCATGATTGTGGGGTTCCTGTCCCGCTTGACAGATGAGTCAACCGAGCCTCAGGGAGGCAGGCTTGTCACAGAGCTAGGATTAGTTGGAATGGTCTTCTACCTCCACGAGACATCCAGGAAGATGGCTGCCGCCCTGCCTTCCCAAGCCCTGGGCCACACCCCCAGCTCTGTTTCGGGTTCCTGCCACCCTCTGCTCCTTTCCCCTTCCTCCCAGTATGCCTCTCAGTGTAACTCCCTGGGACCTGGATGGGCCTCCCTGACCTGGAGCGCTCGGGCAAGGGAGGGTTCCCCCCACCCTCAGAGGGAGCTGATCTGCTAACTGGAATGATCACCCAGTTCTCAATTCAACTCAGAAAGGACCGGCCCCTGCCCCCACCACCATCACTGAAAGCATCATCCAGGGAACTCACAGCCGGCGCCCCAGAGCTGGACGTGCTGCTGACGGTACACCTCCAAGTCTGCAAAGCTCTGCTGCAGGTGGCTGGGCTGGGGGCCTTGTTGGGGAGGGGCAGACAGGGGTTGGGAGTCTCCTTGCAAAGGGCTCATCTTGAAGGTGGTAGGAAGCATGGTAAGGGTGACAGACCAGCCTTCTGGGAGCCAATGAGACAGGCTGCTCCCTGTGGAAGATGCACACCAGGTCTGGGTGAATACTCATGTGGCTCTTACGCAGCCCAAGCCTTGAACCAGAGGCTGTGGTGGTGGCTCTTTGATTTATAGATGCCAGAACCCTAATGCAAACTGGCTTAACCAAGGGGAAAATGTATTGGCTCGTGGTATTGAAAGGCTCAGATGTAGGCTTCAGGCCTGGCTGGATCCAGGGTTTCAAATGCTATCAGGACTATGTCTCTCACTCTGTCTGTTCTGCTTTGCAATATGGGTTGGCTTCACTTTCAGGCAGGTTGGTTCTCCTTCTGGGGGCAAAGGTGGTCCCTGGCAGCTCAGCCTGTATCCCATCAGCTCAGCCACCTTGGTGAAGGGAATCCCCAGATGACAGTCAGGGAGCTGCCCCTGGAACAGAAGGGATGGGCACAAACAGATGGGAGCCACAGCCCTGGCAGCTGACCTCAGCGGGTGTGTTCCATGCTAACCGAGCATCATGGGCTGCTTCCCAGAAACTGGCCTCCCCTGATTTATCAAGGCTGGTCCAGGAATGCCTCCTGGAAGAAGTGGCACAGCAGAAGCACGTTCTGGAGACACTTTCTGTCCTTGACTTTGAGAAGGTCGGCAAGGCAACATCCATCGAAGAGAGTAAGGAGCTGCCTACCACCCAAGGGCTGCCTGTGTGAACAGCATGGGGACGGGGTCAGAGCTCGGGGAGCCTCTTCTCCCTTCCTGATAGCCAGAGTTAACCGGAGCCCAGTGTGGAGGCTGTGGCTGGCTGGGCTGGGAGACACGCAGGCTTTGCGAGGAGGTGGGAGAGGCAAGTCTTGGAGTTGCAGGATATACTCTTCAGCCAGCTGTGTGACTCTGCAAATGATTCGCCTCTCTGAGCCTCCACTTCCCTATCTGTCTAAGGGGAGGGCACTGCACAGGGTTCAGTGAGGTAACCCCAGGCCATATTCAAGGTACAGAATGTGCACTCAGAGTAGCTGATCCCAGCTGCACCTCTGCCCCGTGGGACGTCTGCTCATAGAAGGCCAGGTTCCTTGTCTGTAGAGAGGCTGGTGACAGCAGCCCCTCCACGTTGTTGTGGGGACTGCAGGTGGTGGCCCTGGTTAGATGTTTAGAGCCAGTGCAGAGAAGGGACCCTGCGTCAAGCACCCCCACCCCCTCCTCCCTGCCCTCTCAGGTCCCAGTGGAGGGAAACCTTTGGGGTCCTTGTCAGGTGCTCTCCCCAACCTGCCACTCAGGTTTCTGAACTGGGGCTTTCAGTCATCCCACAGGCCTCGCGGAGGAAGGGGTGCCTGAAGCTGTGGAGAGGGTGCACGGAGCCTGGCCGGGTCCTGTCCTGCCCTGCCTCGACGCTGCTGGACCAGCTCAAGAAAACCTTCCTGCACAGAGTCAGAGGGAAATACCCGGGACAGCTGGAAATAGGTGGGTTCCCGCCTGTCCTGTCCATCCCCTCCCACAGAAAGGCTGTCATGAGTCTCCAGGGCCTTCAGGGTGGCCTCAGCTGGCTCACTTCAGCCGATCTTCACTCCGTGTCTTCATGACATCAAACGGAGGAGGTTTTTCAGCCCGAGTGCAAGTCTCCGTCCTTTCACTGGGTGAGAAATGAGCCTCCACCTGGGACCTTCTGAGCAGTGTGTGGAGCTCTGAGGCTGCGTGCAAACCTTGGTAGGCCGGTGCATTTTTCTGGGGGCAGAGTCTATGCCTCCCACCAGAGCCTCACAGGAAGAACGAACCTTATGGGAAGGGAGGCAGGCAGGGGCCCACGAGGGCACCTAGAAATGTTGGCAGCACTGCGTTCTTCCCCAGAATGCAGAGCCGCAGTGCTCTTCTCTGTGGAGCATGTGAAAGGTGACAGTCATGTTCCACGTGCCACCTGGGCTGCCTGCTGACATGCCTGTTCCCAGGCCCCGCCTCCGGGATTTAGAATCGGATGTGGCGGGGCCTGCACACAGGGATGAATCCAAGAGAGTCTGACTCAGGGTGCATTGGAGTCACAGTCCCGACTCCAGCTGGGCACGCTCCTCCCCGACGGCACAGGGAGCGCAGTAAGCGACACCTGCTCTCGTGCCGTCAGAAAGCCTTTTATTTTTTTGAGATGGAGTTTCGCTCTCGTTGCCCAGGCTGAAGTGCAGTGGCGCAATCTCGGCTCACTGCAACCTCCACCTCCTGGGTTCAAGCGATTCTCCTGCCTCAGCCTCCCGAATAGCTGGGACTACAGGCGTGCACCACCATGCCCGGCTAATTTTGTATTCTTAGTAGACAAGGTTTCACCATGTTGGCCAGGCTGGTCTCAAAACTTCTGACCTCAGGTGATCCACCTGCCTTGGCCTCCCAAAGTGCTGGGATTACAGGTATGAGCCACCGTGCCCAGCCCAGAAAACCATTTAGCTGACCAGGCTACTCCCAGCTGAGAGGCATGGAGGGCTGAGGTCCCAGTTTCTCCTGATGTGCTCTCCCCTTTGGCCAGTGTGCCACAGGCTCCTGGAGCAGGTGGTCAGCTGTGGTGGGCTGCTCCCTGGAGCTGTGCTCCCTGAAGACCAGACCATCACCTGGTTCCAGTTTCACAGCTACCTGCAGAGGCAGAGCATCTCTGACCTGGAGAAGCATTTCACCCAGCTCACCAAGGAAGGTAGGGCTGGGGTAGGAGGCTGTCAGAGGAGAGGAATATCCACCGAGCCCTGTCCCATGCAGACAGCTTCTCAGGTTACAATTCAGGACCACGACATCTGTCCCTGCCAGTTGTTCCTTCGGGAACCCTGATTTAATGAGATTCTGCATTCAGCTGATAGGGGTGATACTAGCTCCACGGGAAGTCAGCTTTAAAAAACACGGAACAGAGGCCAGAGCTGGGTAGGAGGGTGATCTCAGCTGGCCAGAGTGCCTGGGAGCGTGGGCTGTGGTTTTATTAATTTTTGGAGCTTACTGATCCTTTGTTAAGAGGCATTCCTGGAGATTCCAGGAGCTCCCTGTGAAGCTAGTCCAGATTGAGCCATGCTGTGCAATCCTGCTGGCTCTGGGGTTTGTTCCTCTGTGGCTAGTGGCAGCAGCCAAGCAGACTTGCAGCTGTCCTGCCGCACTCCCGCTCAGGCCTCGGGCCACCTCTTTCCTGTCTTCTAGTGACACTCATCGAGGAGCTCCACTGCACGGGGCAAGCCAAGGCGGTCCGGAAGCTGCAGGGGAAGCGGCTAGGCCAGCTCCAGCCCCTGCCCCAGACCTTAAGAGCCTGGGCGCTGCTCCAGCTGGACGGCACTCCGAGGGTGTGCAGGGCGGCCAGCGCTCGCCTGGCAGGTGCAGTCAGGAACAGAAGCTTCCGGGAAAAGGTACGTTGTCCAGGGCAGGTGGCAGGCCCTAGCTGCAGATGTGTGAGCACAGACGAGCAAGTGTTCTCATGGAAAAGTCCAAAGCAGCGCGTGCCAGGGGCTGTAGTGGCACTGGCTGTGAGCTATTTTGGAGGGACCTGGGCTGCCACCTGAGTCACACACGTGAATGCACCTAAGCCTACCCCCTTGCTGCTTCCAAAGCCACACACCTGTTAGGCCTCTGAGTGTCACTTGCACATTGAATGTTGTTCTGTTTTGATGTCATCCTTCTTTACTCCCAACTAATATTCGAGGCTACCTGGTAATGGGCCATTGTGTTCAGTCCATTTGAAAAACAAGAGAATGGACCCCTCTGCCTTTCACTCTCGGCCTGTGACTACTGTAAGGTTAAGGTGCCACACCCTAAGGGGTGCAGGAAGGGTGACATCAAGGGCATAGTCAACAGTGCTGGTCTCAGCTCCAGACTGGAGAGGAAATCTCCAGTTCTGTTGCCAACAGTCCTCCTTGGAGCCCATCTGCCTACTTTGTGTGTTTTTTTTTTTCTTTGAGATGGAGTCTTGCTCTGTCGCCCAGGCTGGAATGCAGTGGTGCAATCTCAGCTCACTGCAACCTCTGCCTCCTGGGTTCAGGCAATTCTCTGCCTCAGCCTCCTGAGCGGCTGGGATTACACAGACACCCACCACCACACCTGGCTAATTTTTTTGTATTTTTAGTAGAGATGGGGTTTCACCATATTGGCCAGGCTGGTCTTGAACTCCTGACCTGTGATCCACCTGCGTCGGTCTCCCAAAGTGCTGGGATTACAGGTGTGAGCCACTGCACCTGGCCATTTTGTGGTTGTTTTTCCTCTTTATTTGGAGTCTTTTGAACATGTGAAAGTAGACACAGAAATACAATGAATCCATCTGCCCCCATCACCCAAGCCTAACCACCATCAACCCATGGCCAATCCTGCCCCTTCTTCCTTCACTCCCCTCTATCACTATGAAGCATCCTGAAGTATCATACTTGACTTTAAATAGGTTAAGAATTCTTTCGGCTGGGTGTGGTGGCTCACATCTGTAATCCCAGCATTTTGGGAGGCCGAGGCAGGTGGATCAATGAGGTCAGGAGTTCAAGACCAGCCTGGCCAAGATGGTGAAACTCCATCTCTATGAAAAATACAAAAAAACTAGCCAGACGTGGTGGTGGGCGCTTGTGAAAGTAGACACAGAAATACAATGATACTTGGGAGGCTGAGGCAGAGAATTACTTGAACCTGGGAGGCGGAGGCTGCAGTGAGCAGAGGTTGCAGTGAGCGGAAACTGCACCACTGCACTCCAGCCTGGGTGACAGAGCAAGAGTGTCTCCAAAAAAAAACTTTCAAAAATCAGAACTATAATACCATTATCATATCTAAAAAATTAACCATGAATTCCTTTATATCATACATCTAAATTCCCAAGCCTCAAATATCCTGTTTTATTTTTGTTAAACTAGAATCTACATAAGGACATGCATTGTGATTAGCTGATAGCTTTTGATTTCCATTTAATCTCAAGGTTCTTTCTCCATTTCTTTCTCTGCTTGCAATTAATTTATTGACAATCCCAGGTTGTCCTGGAAAAGCTAGACTTTGCTGCTTGCAGGATGTCGTTTAATGCATTTATTTCTGTCATCTGTAGTTCCTGAAAACTAGTAGTTGGGCATCAAGGATCCACTGAAGTCAGGTGTATTTTTTTGGGGAGGTGGTTTAGGGGTATGTGGGTATCTTTTCATACTGTAAACAAGTCCTCCATGGCTGGGTGCAGTGGCTCACACCTGTAATCCTAGCACTTTGGGAGGCCGAGGCAGCTGGATCACTTGAGGTCAGGAGTTTGACACCAGCCTAGCCAATGTGGTGAAACCCCGTCTCTACTAACAGTACAAAAAAATTAGCCAAGAGTGGCAGTGCATGCCAGTGGGCAGTATTCCCAGCTCGGGAGGCTGAGGCATGAGAACTGCTTGAACCTGGGAAGCAGAGGTTGTGGTGAGCCGAGATCGCACTACTGCACCTCAGCCTGGGCGACAAAGTGAGACTCTGTCTCCAACAACAACAACAAAAAACCCAAAAACCTTCATCTTCATGTGACAAACATTAGAGAGCAGGAAACACCGATGTGGGAGCCAAGAATCACCCCAGCGACAGACTGCGTGGTCTCAGATGAGGGTGCTGAGGGAGAGGGCTACCTGTGACCCTGGGGTTAGAGGCAGTGGGCAGTGTGACACTTCCATACTGACGTGTTCCGACAGTCCTCCTCACCAATGCCATGTAGGAAGGAGCAGGAGGGCCCCAATCCTACTCCCAGTCTGTCTTCCCAAAACAGCAGGCACTTGGGAGAGCCACCTGCAGAGGGAAAGGTGGCCATTCTCATTTGGCTTGGGGCCCTGGAGCCAACTCTGTGCCTGGGCCCTCCTCAGCCCCAACCATGCAGCTGAAGGCGCAGCCACTTGACTGAGTGAGTGCAAAACTCCTGGGCTTCCCTTTGCAGTCACAGAAGCTGGACTCTGCTGTGGGCGGGGCACCACCCATGTGCTTCCTGACGAACTCTACAGCAATGCGTGAAGCAAGTGCCAACTTTGTTTTCAGTGGAGTCAAGTTAGGCCCAGAGAGATGAACTGAGGTGGCCATGGTCATGGGACTGAAGAGGGCAGGGTCGCCGCTGTGACTGGAAAGGGGGCTGAAGGGAATAGGCATGCTTCCCTCTGGCTCGGGGCAGCAGCCTTGCCCCTTTTCAGCTGAGGAGGGCAATGCCCTCGGTATCATCAGTTCTTCTGTTGTTCTGAGCTGGGCCATCTGCTTTCTGATTCAGCATTTTACAGACAACAGTTTCAGAATGCGCTTCTAGAATATTAGACAAAAAGAGCTTTCTTCACTGTAGTAGCCCTGGGATCAGTTTTTAGGGATAAACTCCACAGTACAGATCTTGTGACTGTGGACACCTGGCCCAAAGATGGAGAGATCATGACCTGAATGTTGTTTAGAGAAGGGCGGGCACTGCATGCCTTGCTGTCAGCACCTGGTGGCTGACGGACCCTGGAACCATGGGCTCTGCTTCTGCTCGCCCCTCCATTCACAGCCTCCTCCTCTCCCCAGGCTCTGCTCTTCTACACCAATGCCCTGGCAGAAGACGACACAAGGCTTCAGCAGGCCGCCTGCCTGGCACTCAAACAGCTCAAGGTGAGCCTGACGTTTCCCCACTCGTGGCTGACGGAAAAGCCTGCTTGTGGTTAGGGTTAGGGTTAGTTAACCTCAAAATTATTCCACTGGGGCTGGGTGCGATGGCTCACGCCTGTAATCCAAGCACTTTGCGAGGCCGAGGCGGGTGGATCACCTGAAGTCAGGAGTTCGAGACCAGCCTGGCCAACATGGTGAAACCCTATCTCTACTAATACAAAAAAAAAAAAAAAAAGCTAAGCATGGTGGTACAAGCCTGTAGTCCCAGCTACTCAAGACTTGAACCCAGGAGGCGGAGGCTGCAGTGAGCCAAGATCACACCACTGCACTCCAGCCTGGGCAACAGAATGAAACTGTGTCTCTGAAAAAGAAAAAAAAAAAAATTCCACTGGAACCAAAAAAGGGACAAGAAACACTGACAGCAAAAAAGTACATCAGCAGACCGTGAGGTGGCTCGTCCTGTAATGCCAGTGCTTCAGGATGCGGAGGCAGGAGGATCACTTGAAGCCAGGAGTTTGAGACAAGCCTGGGCAACACAGGGAGACCATCCTCTCTATAAAACATAGAAATAATTGGAATGGAGCATTCCCACAGTCAGTATTAAAAAAAAAAATAGAAAAAATTAGCTGGGTGTGGTGGTACGTGCCTATAGTTCCAACCACTCGGGAGGCTGAGGTGGGAGGGTCACTTGGGCCCAGGATTTTTGAGGCTGTAGGGAGCCATAATCACAGCACTGCACTCCAACCTGGGTGACCGAGTGAGATCCTGTCTCCAAACAAAACACCTAAATAAGCGATTCTAGAGGAGCTGTCAGCTCCACTACCAGAGACTCTGACAGCAATACTTAGTGGCCATTTGCTGTGGCTCTGGCTGAATATGCAGGCAGCCCCAGGAACTCACTTTCTGAGCTCCTGAATTACATGTTTTAAAATTCTCAGTCAAAAATCTTTTAAAGGGCCGGGTGCAGTGGCTCACACCTGTAATCCCACTTTGGGAGGCTGAGGCAGGCAGATCACGAGATCAGGAGATCAAGACTATCCTAGCTAACACGGTGAAACCCTGTCTCTACTAGAAATACAACCATTAGCTGGGCATGGTGGCAAGCATCTGTAATCCCAGCTATTCAGGAGACTGAGATAGGAGAATCACTTGAACCCAGGAGGTGGAGGTTGCAGTGAGCAGAGATTGCACCGCTACACTCCAGCCTGGGCAACACAGTGAGACTCTCTCAAAAAAAAAAAAAAAAAAAACTCTTAAAGAACAATAAGCTCATTGTGTGTGGGTGTGTGTATGTATATATATATTGATGTATATATGTATATATATATGTATGTATGTATAGAATATAGAAAACACAGAGACAGAAGAGAAAGTTATCCATCATCCTAGCAGCAAGTAGCATAAACAACTGTTGACATTTTGGTATGCTTCTGTTAAAAGTTTGTGGGTATGTGTGAGCATTTAAAATTGTTGATCCAAACAGTTTAAAAACAGCCAACAAAATAAAAATAAGAACATTTTGTGTTAGACTGGCAGCACTTTAGAATTTTTTTTAATTTTTTTTTTTTTTTTTTTTTTTGAGACAGAGTCTCACTTTGTTGCCAGGCTGGAGTGCAGTGGTGCAATCTCTGCTCACTGCAACCTCTGCCTCCCTGGTTCAAGTGATTCTCCTGCCTCAGCCTCCCGAGTAGCTGGGACTACAGGCACACACCACCATGCCCAGCTAATTTTTGTATTTTTAGTAGAGGCGGGGTTTCGCCATGTTGGCCAGGATGGTCTCGATCTCCTGACCTCATGATCCGCCTGCCTCGGTCTCCCAAAATGCTGGGAGGCGTGAGCCACCACGCCTGACCCCTCTTTTACATCTTTTCTTTTTCCACTTTAGAATTATTTATGAAGGGGCTATCAAGTGTATACCTTAATTTAACCTACTCACCCACTCTCATAGGAAATAGTTTTTTCATCCTAAATAATGTCATTATGATCATGTTCTTGCATAAAGCTTTAAAAAGCCATGGAGTTCTGAATTATTTCCTCAGGCTAGACCAAATCCTAGAGGCAGAGAATATGAACATTTTTGGGACTCTTGATACAACCCACACATAAATCCCATGGATGTGAGGGGATTTCCGCTTTCCCTCAGCCTCACCTGCATTTGGAATTGCCCGTTGCTAGATGAAAGACAGTTCAATACAGATTAAACTCACTCGTCCCATTCATTCTGGGATGAATCAACAGGAAATTCTAAGAGAAACTGGCTAGGATCAGAAAACCAGCAAGGGCCGGGTGTCCAGCAGAGGGCGCTGCGGCGCCTGCCAGTCCTAGGCCTGCAGGAGCAGTCCCGGGTATGTGCCTGAGTTGGCGACGTCCTGGCACAGGCTGCCCCGGAAAGAGGATGGTAAGGAGAGCGTGGGGGAGGTAGGAAGGTCCAGAAAGCTGCAGGCCACCTCCTTTTCAATTCTGGCCTTTCAGCAGGCATCCAGGAAGACAAGATCTGCTAAGAGCCTGGCTCCCTAGCAGGTGTCGGGGCTGAAGAGGCGAGGCACTTAGAGTCCAGAGGTACCTCTCATGAGCCTGAGGCCACCTAAGAAACCTGGAAGCCTGCAGAAAAGGAAGGGGTTGAGGCCCCAGAGACCACGCTAGGGCTGGCCCTGCCGGGCCACTAAGTGGACTCTACCTGCTGTTGAGAACATGCCCTAAAGGACTCTCTCTCCTAACCTCAAACAGGGCATTGAAAGCATCGACCAGATTGCCAGTCTGTGCCAGTCTGACCTGGAGACCGTGCGGGCGGCAGCCCGGGAAACCACATTGTCATTTGGTAAAGTAGCACATCCCATGCAGCGCATTAGGGTTTCTGGGGCCCTTAGTATCTGTGCGAGGCCACACCCAGCTCTCCCGGCAGGCAGAACAGCTCTGGAGCACCTCAGATAGGCGTTAGCAGCCCTGGTGCAGAGCCGACCTCCACCTTTTGTATCATTCTGCCAGGACAGGCTTCGTTCGTGGCTGGGGTGGCAGGGAGTATTTGCTGTCGTCTTAGATTTTATGATCTTTGGGACAGAGGCCAGAAGCAGGGCAGGGTTCTGATTCACCAGAACATCCTAGAGGTAAAGGCAAGGCCCCTGGGCCACGGGAGTCACCAGGTGGGGGCTCCTGCACATACTCCCTCCCCTGCCGCTTTGCAGAGACCACCGAGACCCACAGTCACTAAGCCCTAAGGCCACCTTGGCCCAGGAGAGTAGGAAACGCCACGGCGGCAGGAGCCAACCTGGTGACAGAGGCCTTTGCTATTTCAGGTGAAAAAGGACGGTTAGCCTTTGAGAGAATGGACAAACTCTGCTCAGAACAAAGAGAAGTCTTTGGCCAGGAGGCAGATGTTGAAATCACAATATTTTAAAATATCCTGACTGATGAGCAAATCTCACCTCAGTGCTTTTGCTGCTGCTTGGCCTAGATATAACGCCTGAGCTCTGGGTAATGGTGCCGTCCACTCCTCTAGGAGTGTGAGCTGCCCAGAGCTCTGCCTGAGGCTCCGGCCACTGACCCAGGGCATGGGCTGGTCTTTTGGACAGGAGCAGAAAAACGCAAGGCCACGTACAGCATTCTGGGGGCTGCACTGCCTCAGTGGAGCCCCCGACTTCCGGCTGAGGGTCTGTGTGACCTTCCCCGTGATGCAGAGCCAAGCCGCACTTGGTGGCCACCTACAAGAGGGCCAAGGCCAGGCAAAGGGAAGCCCTGAATAAAAGGCACCATGATGAGGGTGCGGAACTCCAGGCCTCCCTGCCGGGCAGCCGCTCAGCACTTGTGGGTCCACAGACACCGGGAGGGAGGAGGCTGCTCAAGTCATTTCAGCAGCAGCCAGCTGTCACCCCAGTGAGCTGGGGAAGGTGGGAAGGCACAAAGCCAGGGGTTCTACAGCCACACTCTCAGCCTGACCTGCAGCTGGAGTGCCATGGAGCCCATGGACAGCGGCTGCTGGACTGTGACCCTCACCTTCCCTATGCTCAGCGGCACAAAGGGAAGAAGCCACCACATCGGCCCAGGAGCCCTGAGCAGCACGAGCAGGAGGGCCGCTTGCTACCCAAACACAATCCAGCTTCGGAAGTCAATCGAGGGCCTCGTCAATAAACAGCTCTGGAAGCCATCAGCTGCCCTAAAGAAAGTTTGCTGAAGAACACGTTGCTTTAAAGACAGAAAATTAGTTTCCTATTTAAGTCTATTAGGAAAAAGCAAACCAGGTCCTGAGATCTGTTAATGTAGAGATAACGTAGGCTTTGAGGGTGCTGTAACCACGGCATCGGAGAACTTTCTCATCCAAACTTCCTGAATATATTTTGTGCTTTTTTGGTTTAACTTAGTATTTATTTGCCTTGTTCATATGTTCAATTTTCTGAAATTTCAATTAAACTATTGTTATTTCACTTTTTACCCAAAAGAGTAGACAGCGGTTGTTTCCTCAAATACCTGCCAATGGGGGGGGGGTCACTCCTGTGGTCTCGTGGGGCGCTGTGAGGACATGTGGAGGAGAGGCCTCGGGCAGCGGCTCTGGTAAACGCCGTCTCCGGGCTTCTCTGCATGCTGGTGAAGGCTCTAGGCGTGCTCCCCCATGTGGGCATTATGCGGCATGGCCTGTGCCCTTTTGTCCCGTCTGATGTCAGTCCCCCTCGTCTTTCAGCATCAGCAGTACTAGCCTAGAGCAGGGGTCCCCAAATCCCTCCAAACACCTGGTACTAGTCTAAGGCTGGTTAGGAACTGGGCTGCAGGGCAGGAGGTGAGCAGTGAGTGAGCACTACCGCCTGAGCTCCGCCTCCCGTTGGATCAGCTGCAACATTAGGTTCTCCTAAGATTGTGAACTGTGTGAGATCTAGGTTTTGTGCTCCTCATGAGAATCTGATGCCTGATGACCTGAGGCAGATCCCAAAACCATCCCCCACCACCCCCAGGTCTGTGGAAGAACTGACTTCCACAGAGCCAGTCCCTGGTGCCAAAAAGGTCGGGGACTGTGGCCCTGGAGCACCCTCCCTCTTCTTGAACGCTTAGATGACCTTTTTCTACCTGGAACGGTGGGAGCCACGCTGACATCTGCAGCCCCAGGCCCCTGTGGGGCCACATGACCGCAGCCTGTCCTGCTGCCGGTCTCAGGAGCCTGGGCCTGCAGTCAGCTTTGAAACAGCTGAGGAACCTTGGAGGGTACCAGGAACTCTTTGTACTATTTTTGCAACATTTTGCAAATCCAAAATTACTTCAAAACGAAAAGTCAAAAAATAAGTTTGGGGGGAATTTACACTGTTTAATTTTGTACACAAATGAAAGACTATCTTATTTCTAAATCAATTCTATATCAAATAGACTTTATGTACTGAGATGTGGTAAGCATTGTCTCTTATAGGCAATTGGGTAATGGACACAGTTTTGAGATTACAACTTAAAACACTGTTCTTCAAACACCACTGATAAGTTTGTGAAATTATCCGAGGGCCTATGCATGCCAAGTGTGGGTTTTGGGAAGGAAACTGGCTGAAGCCTAAGGTGTTCAGTAAGCTCCCAGTCAGGAAAGCATTCCAGCCTGAGGGCACTGGCCGCTGAGGTTAATTCCGGGAAGTGGAAAACTGTAACCCCAGCTGACTGACAACATCTGTTTCACATCAGCAGGGATGGAAAGAAACAGGAGTCGCTCATCCAGGCTTAGGTTATTAAGCAAAGAAAAGAAAATGGGAAGCACCTCAAATTCACGTTCTTTAGAAAAAAATTTTATTGTTGCAGCTAAAAGGCAAACCCATCATGAATATGGCAAGTTGGAAAATTGTACAGTCTGACAGTTCTGTGAGGTCACAGAAGACCCTGAGACATGCCCCCCGCCCACCCCGTCATGCAGCCGTGTATCCACACACACCTGAAAAGGTATTATACCAAAACACCTCGCTTTTTTTTTGTTTTTATTTTTGTAAAAATGGTTTATTCCATGGCCATTGTAAAAAATAATGACCTGCTGAGTAAATATTGGCTTAAGGCATATAGCAGAGCAGCTTGCTACCTCTCTAACATACGTGTAACAGGATGGAGAGCCCCAGCCGGTCTCCAGGGTAGGCGGTTAACCAGTACGTCCATTTTGAAATGCTACTATATATACACACCCAAACTACTACATACATATACAGGACTTAAAACAACAAGCCCAGCTCAGAATGCTTACAGCCTGGCACCTAAGCCTTATCCACACCTCACCACAGCTCTGCGGGGCGACGCCTCGAATGTTCTCATCACAGAATTTCTCTGTACTGGCTTCTACCACGAGAAAGGCAAAATGTGAAAATGCTGGCGAGAGAGTAGCTCCAGAGCGACAGCTGCCATGTTTTTCTTGTTAAAAAGCCACTTAATGTGGAGGTCTTAAGTTCCTTTTGCAGGAAGAGTCGTGAGCACCAGCGGGCCCCCACAGGGTTCGAGGGTGGGGCAGACGCGCCTCTCTCGGCAAGGTGAACCAAGACAGAGACGGCGGCAGGCTGCCTAAGGGACCGTCACCCAGGCTGTTTAAGAAGTGTGGTTTCCAGCAGTTGCCTCTCTTCCAAATCACAGTCTGCTCAAGTAGAGTGCTGACTTGGAATAGTGGAGGCGGATCCCAAAGGTGGGGGAGTCCCTGCTTGCCTCAATCATGTCCAGAGCGTGAGGTGTGAATATGGCTTCCATACCCTTGGAATGTCTGAGTTACAGTGAGACCCTGCTGTGCCAGGACAGGCCAGGCCTCACCAGGAAGTCACTAGAGTGTCATGCCAGGAATCCGGCAAATGCCTGTTCCTGGAAAACTGCACCCTATTGCTGAGTGACAATGACTTCAGCAACAGGCTTAGGAACCACAGCCATGTAATGATCAGGTCATGCACAGGCAGGGTGGACTTGGACACGGGCACATGAGTAAGTGGAGATCCAAGTTTCTCATTTCAAGCACATATTTTTCATCAGGACACAAGACTGTACATGCATTCTAATACACTTGGGGAGCGGTGATGGAGAACTAGAGCTAGCAGATAACAGGGAGGAGAATAAGCGGGACTCAGTCATCTCACATCATGTTTCTTATTAAATACCCACGTGTTCATCATATATTATAGCATTGTTCTACCTTCTCACGTTACCCACAATACCACTAAATAACGACTGCTTACAACCGTCCTCCTTCCCAGTACTGGTCTGACGCAGCAGGCCCATGGCAAAGTCTTCCATTCCCAGTACTACCTGAGGATTGATTATTGTACTTTTTGATAAAGCCCTTGATGCAAGGCTGACATCAAAAAATTTTAACACATTATTGGTTCAAGAAAATGCTAGTGCACTATGGACGCCTTTAGGGGAAAGTTTGTTTAAATAAATATGGAGCGGAGAGTTGCTCCCTGCAGATTCGAGAGGCGCTGCTGGTGTGCCACCCACTGGGCTGCTCCAGGTGGGAGCCCTGGGGTGGGGGGAGCCCCGAGACTGGTGCAGGCCCCTTCCCTCTGCGCCACCGGCATCGTACTCTCCTTCGCTCTCCTCAAAAAATGGCTTGTGGATTTGGTACTCAAAGGGGAAGGGGCAAAAAGTAAAAGGATGAGGGGTGAGACACACATTCAGGGAAGATGGGTTTTAGTGCAGAACCAACGTCCGTCAGGGGCCCGGCTCTCTACGCGGTCCGGCGGCCCTTACCTACCGCGGCATGCCTGCTAGTCGGGCGTGGGCTCTGCGGGCAGAGGCGGACAGTGGGTGGAGGTGGAGTGGAGGAGGGTCAGGCTATGTGTTGCTGTTGAACAGGAACTGGAATGAAACCAAACAGTTCAGATGAGCCCAGACCCGCACCCGCAGAGCTGTCGCCTCATGCATGACCCCGGCCACACCCCCCGGCAACTCCAACCTCTGAGGAAGCAAAGGGGGTTTTGGTTTTTCTTTTTACAGTAGCCCCGTCTCCCCAAAAATCATCCCCAAGGAAAAAATTGTTTGCATTTTGCAAAACCATCTGATGTACTTGGCCACCTGGAAAGAGGTAAAATATTTAAAATGATGAAACAGTCTGAGGTCATTTCCACGGCCAGAGCTCTGAGGCTAGTCCTCTCTTCCCCTTACTTAACAGCAACACACGTCTACCATGAGGATTTCTGCTGAAATGGCACTTCTCCCAATGAGGTGGAGCCCACTCCTCTGAATCAACAGTGGGTTGACATGCCGATGGCCACCCTGACCCCAAGGCAGAGGCCTGGAGGAAACCCATTTATGGGAATGGGGTGATGAGGGCTGGTACATGAGCAACATGGCTGCCACAGGAGGGAGCAATGGAGAAAGGACAATGGAAACCCAGCGGGGACACCCTGAGCAGAAGCAGAGGCGGGTTTTGTTTTCTAGATGGCCTTTTGCTGCTGCTCTTACAGTGGGAAAGCTCGAAGCCCCGTCCTGGCTCAGTGTGCACACAGCGAGGGGCCTGAGTGCAATAGCGTCCTAACCCTCTTCTCCAAGGGAGTTTACATTCATAAAAGTTTGGGATTCCTTCCCTGGGAAATCAAATATAAATTATATAGCTGATTATATCACCTAAGGGTATGAGAAAGTTTCATAAGTGCCTAGAGTTTTATTTTTCCAGAAATAACAAAAAGCTGTCTTTTATAAAGGTTAAAAACAACAATGTGTTGTAACTCTATTTTTTTTTTTTTCAAAAACAAATGAACAAAAAAAAAAAAAAAGAGAGAGAGAGAAACAGACATATTTGGCATTTTCTCTACTTACTCCTGAATAGGTTAAGGCCCTGAGATTAGACTCTTATATTCTTGGGACCAGAAGGCTCCTTAAAACCCCAGTGCATCGATCCTTAATTCTCTTGTTAGCCCTTCCACAGTTCCAGACTTTTAAAACCTTTGCTCTGTTTCTTCTGAGACTGGCTCAGATGCGCCACAGAACTGAATCCTACCATCGGGCTAGCAGCCAGTGCTCTCTGCACACGCGCACCTCGCCAGCGCATCTGTCAGTGGAAACATACCCTGTAGCATAGGTACGCGCCAGCCGTGAGGACCGTAGCCACGCACATGTTGACCAGGAAGGGCTTCCAATGAGTCAGTGCATGGTTATCCTCCTTCTCGGGCGGTGACGGCTCTTCTTTGGCTGGGAAGGCAGCCTGGGCACCTCGAAGACTTCCCCCCACGACCCGACTTCTAACTTCAGTGTCTTGACTCATGCTGAGGAATCAGAGGGGCAGGGATGGGTTACTCACTTGGGAGAAAATGAAAGGCAAGGATGCTGCTACAGTGGCAGGACCTCTAGGAAAAAACAAGCCACGCGTAGACAGAGTAGGCTGATGTTAACCCTGCCAGCCAGCCAGCCCCCTTCTGCTTGGAGGGAGGGCCAGGCAGGCCCACATCAGCCTGCAGTCCACTTGTCACCCCTCCCCCAGGTACTTCAGACAGCAGCCACACCCAGGGCAGGGTGCACGGGTGCCTGAGCGAGCAGTCACTGATGATCTGGCTGGGGGTCCCATGGGTGTACACATTATTGTGTGACTTGCTTTCTCATGTGCTGCATTTGCAATGTCTGGCCACATCAGTACACACCCAGATCTCATTCTTTAGGAGCTACAGGACATCCCAACACGCAGAGAGAACATAATTGATCAGATCGCTGGTTATAGCATTGGCTCATCTCTAATTTTTCACTACTACAAACAATGCCACAACACACACCTGCCTACACATATTTTTACACGCTTGTTTTGAGAATGGCTACAAGGTACATTTCTCCATGTATACAACTGCTGGCTCAGAGTAAGGACATGTCTTAAAACTTCCCTCCAGAAAGCAGGGACCAAGGGCACGGCCAGCAGTCATTTCCAGCTGGGACTAACACCTACTCGTTCTGCAAGCTTTCTGTGCATGGCCACCTCCTGCAAGCAGCCTTCGCTGACCACCGCAGCGCACATGTCTATCATATCACTGTCCGTGGGCCCCCACCAAAATAGGCTTTGGGTCTGCCTCTTTTCCAAAAAGATGGTCTAGAACACAGACCAGGGGACATGGGGACATGGGGACATGGGGACATGTGCTAGTTAACTCAGTGCTCCACACGTATCAATAGGTACTCAATAACGGTTGTCAACGGCAAGGAAGTAAAATGGGAATTTAAGTAAGACCACATAAAAAAGGTCACATTCCCCAAAGGACCACTGTGGGAACTGAAAGTACATGGTCAAGCCTGGACATCACATTTCAGGACTGGCCGGAAGCCTGGGGGAGCGCACTGTCAGGGGCAGAAAAATGCTACTCAGTGGCACTAAGCCACTCATTCCAACAAGCACCACAAGGTGGCGCCAGAAGCCCACAGAAGTCGTTCATGTGCCTCGGCCTCCCGCAGCCAGGAGTGGAACGGCTACAGCCCCTGCCACCGCCGCCCCGTTCCCCAGGGATGTGGACGCGCTGCCTGCCAACAGGAGGCTGCATCCACAGGGTTTCAGCACCAGCGGTTATTCTAGAACAGGTCATTTCCCCTTTCCCCAACAAGCTGGGACCCCATCATATTACCTTTCCATGCTGTAGGGTGCGGCATTTAAGGGGCTTCCTGTTTCTTCCTTGACGGGGCAGCCTTTATCCTCCCCAGTCTCATCCCTCACCCACTGGTGGTTTGGGAAGAACTCCCTGCATTTCCCATTGTGTGGCTCCAGGATTCGTTTCGGTGGCCGGGGAGGCGGGGGGACGTGCTCGGGTGGGGGCTCCACATCCTCATGGGAAAGCTCCTTCCACTGATCCTGGAAAGAGCAGCAAGAGGAAGGCCTATTAGTGTCGGCATTGGCTGTTTTGTGAGGAAATCCCTTCACACGAGGGGAGGTGATGGCTTGGTGCGGGGTTCTCAACTTCTCGGGCTGCAGCCATATACTGGGAAGATGAAATCTTTTGAAAATAAAATCTCTTCTCCTATCGATGCTCTCTGTGTGAGCACTTCAAATGCACAAAGTGGAACGTGGTGAACGTTCTGACAACTCTCTAGCTATTTTAAATATGAAGAGCAACTACACCAGGTGTTTGAACTGTTAAACTGACAGCCTCCTTCAAGGACAAAAAAGTTAAAATGGTCACACCTGGATTCAAAGCAAAGCAATGCTGACCTGCACGGAAGAGTCTCCCATGATGAATTTGGCACCTTCGATCACAGCCAGGTAGGAGAAGCGCAGCTGGTCTGCTGTCTGGATCAGCCCCATCCGAAACTTCCTCATTTCTAACAGCACTTTCTTGATATCAACGGAAGAAGGGTCTTTCCTTTTGTCCATCTGAAAGCCAGAGAGGAGACCTAAGTCAGCCAGGTCCCACTCTCAAGGGCAACGTGACTAACATGTTAGGACGTCTGTCCCCTCCCAACCTCATGCTGAAATGGGATCCCCAGTGTTGGAGGTGGGGCTAGGTGGCAGGGGTCTGGGCCAGGGGGCGGGTCCCTCATGAAAAGCTTGGAATCCTCTCTGACATAATGTGTTTGCAGAGATCTGGTTGTTAAAGAGTCTGGGACCTCCCCCATCTCTTACTCCTGCTCCCCTTCACCTTCCACCAAGACTGGAAGCTCCCTGAGGCCTCCCCAGAAGCCAAGCAGATGCTGGTGCCATGCTTCTACAGCCTGCAGAACCATGAGCTGGTTAACCTCTTTTCTTTATAAATTACCGAGTCTCAGGTACTCCTTTATAGTGATGCAAAAATGGACTAACACAGAGACTTTCTGTATTTCAGAAGAGGAATGCTCCAGTTTGTACTTAGGAAAAAAACATCAAGGCAGAGCAGGTAGAGGAATTCCCTGGGGTGCCCACAAGGGCCTCCTTACCAGCAAGAGGCAGGTATCAGCCAGACAGAAGGTCCCAGACCTGCCGATGCCTGCACTGCAGTGCACCACCACGGGGCCGTGCTCCTGGCTGAGTGACCCTGACTCTCGGACTTTGAAAAGAAAGTTCAAGAATGAGGCTGGCGATTCGGGGACTCCAAAGTCAGGCCATGTGGTATAGTGGAAATGTAAGATCTCTCGAGTTTCTTGAGTCTGAAAGAGAAAAATTCTCATGATGGTTCTCAGAGAATCATCTGTATAGAAATCACTAGTTCCAAGTTCACACAGACTCACCTTCCACTCATCGACCTCTAAGAGGAACATTAATTTTCAGACTTTTTCCCAGGGTCCACGCACCCAGTCAACAAACACCACGCCCTGGGGCCAGGCCCTGGGCTTAGGGCTGAACCCTCAGGGTGCGCTTGCTTAGACTTCACATTCCTTAGGATCGAAGAGTCCCCCCACCTCTTTTCTCTGATGTCCCTGTCACTTCCACTGTCTACATGGTTACAACTGGTTTCTCTCCGTCTCACAAGTCACAATGATGCTGTGCAGCCACCCACAAAAATCTTGTCATAAAGCCCTGTAAGGCCTCCTGTGAAAGAGTGAACAAGGAACAGCAGGTGAGGCACTGGCTCTGGGCAACTTTCAGACGGGGCTTTAAGATGATCTGGAGGTTTCAGAGGATTGTCACTTTAGAGAAAAAAGTGACAAAAAAAAACAGACTTGGTCTCCAAAGAGTGGTGACCCCAAGGTGTGGCTCAACGCCCAGCTGAAGGGGCAGTCAACGCAGATAACGTCGGTCCATGAACCGAGTGTGTCCTGTGTGCTGGTGCTGCATCTCCCAGCAACTGATCCAGGCAGGTACTCCCATTTTTCTGATGAGCAGGCGGATGCGTGGAGGCAAGAGTCCACACTCAGAGGCTGCTGCAGACCCTTTTGAAAGGAGGACCCCCGCCCTTGTCCCAGAGTCTCTTCCCCTGGTTGGGTCTGCCCCAGAGGAACAGAAACAATAGCCTGGGGTCTCTGTTTCCAGCTCTGCTCCTTCCTTGAGGCTTCCAGCAGCTGTGATGAAAAGGCAGCCTTCGCAGGAGGGGAGTGTGCAAGATCTTCAATGACCTAAGAGCTTGCAGGAAATGGGAACCAGTCACCTGGTAAGCAAGGCCCTGAGAGGGAAAGGGCTCCAGAAGTGAAAGTCTCCTGCTAGGGGCCCAGGAAGGCAGCCACAGACAGGAACCACACCAGCCTGGAGGGCTTCCCTGCGGCCTGGTGCCAGGGCCACCTGGAGAGCAGCTGACAGCAGAAGGATTCAGGCCAGAGACCTGCTTACAATGCCTTCCTTCACTTGATGAATGCCCATACTATGCCAACCATGTGCCAGTTACTGTGCCAGGGAGGCGGGGGCAAAGATACCACCTCACCCTCACAGAGCTCATGGTATAGTTACTAGAATTTCCCGACTCTGCTGGGATGAGAACATGCAACTCAGAATACATAATTAACCCTGCCTCAGCCATTAAATACACCAGTAAATAATATTTAATATCTATTCAATATTAAATACAGCATCTTACACAGAACAAGGAGAAATTTGTATGCGTCAGGATAACTGCTAGAATCACACTAGGCAATACCATCATTCTTCCCTCTCTAGAAAATCATATCCAATAACCTTAGTGACATTAAAGAGAGAGAAACACTTCCTTCTATTTGGGGGTGGGGCAGGCGGGGAAGAAGAGCACTGAAAATGTATTTAAAACTGAGTAAGAAGCAAGCATGCCAAAAGCAAGTTTTCTTTGAATCCTCCTAGGTGTGGGTTACCACCCACCGACACCCTCCCTCACACCTGCCCACCTCTTTCACAAGGAACTCATTCCAGCGTTGTGCTACAACAGACAGCCATGGCTGAGAAAAGCCTTTTAAAAACAAAGTCTGTTGGAGCAAACAGATCCTAACACCAAAACCTCAGAGCCGGCTGTATTCGCTCTGCCAAGCAAAAAGCACACAGCTTTTGTGCTCTCTTTAAATTCAGTTTCCCTCAACAAGCAGGAGTTTACCAGAAGTCACTCTGAATGTAAGGCTTGCAAATGCTAAAAAGCATTCTTTTTAAAGTCTACTGCATAAATCCTCCAGCACATTCCAACATGCTGCCCATGATACTCCTGAGAATCCTCCAGAAAGTGCCTCCATCCACCATACTCAGAGGCCCTCTGCCCTGCCAGGGCTAAGGCAGGGCTGGTGGCTCCAGCACCATCACCACCAGAGGGCAGAAAGCACTCTCAGCAGCTGCACCGCTGCGGTCCTCAGGAGCCAGGCAGCCCAGACCTCTTCTCTACTTCCTGGTAACCTGTGCTAAATTCTAGATCTTACTTTTACTATTTTTTTTTGGAGACAGGCTCTTGCCCTGTCACCCAGGCTGGAGTGCAGTGGTACAAGCATAGCTCACTGCAGCCTTGAATTCCTGGGTGCAAGCAATCCTCCTGCCGTCAGCCTCCTGAGTAGCTGGAGCTACAGGAGAGTGCCACCTTGTCTGGCTAATTGTTTTTTTGTAGAGACAGGGGTCTCGCTATGTTGCCCAGGCTGGTCTTGAACTCCTGGCCTCAGCCTCCCCAAGTGCTGGGATTAAAGATGTGAGCCTCCGCACTCGGCCTACAACTAGTAACTGAACGACAGGAGCCACAATGACTAAAAAGCAGTGCTTGAGAAGGGAACACATGAGGTCACCCAGAAGCAGATCCCTCCCCTGCGACACAGCCCTGGAGCCCCACTCCACACGGTCTCCCTGTGGCTCCACCTTCCCGTCAGACAAAGCCCATGCTACACATCCGTGGTAACTGCTAACCCTTCCCATGCAGGACCTCCCAGAGCCCTCGCAAAACCTGAGTTTGACAGAAGAGGAGACCAAGACATGGTGAGAAGTGATGTCCCTTGAACCAAGCTGATGGGCTGATAAGGTGGGGCCAGGATTCGACCCCAGTTAGGTTCCAGAGGCTGGTGGCTGGTCACCTTTCACTGGTGCCCCAGGGGCTCCCTCGCGCTCCCTCCACTGTTCCCTGCAATGTCATGAACTCCTCCAAGTTCCGGCTCCAGGGGAATGATTCTGAAGCTCCAGGAGCAGAGCCTTTGGTGGTGGTGCTGCTTACCACAATGCCTTACCATGTTCTGAGACCAACCTTTACCAAGCAAGCAGCTGGTGTTATAAACTCTTCCTACAACAATAAACCCAAGACCTGGCCCAGAAAACTTCCACTAGCTAAGAAACTGGAGTGAGCCCCAGACCCCTTCTTCTCTCCCTTCAGACTCAAAGACTAAGGACCACCAAGAAGGCAGCATGTTTTGCTGGGACCTGCAAGCTGCTGCTTCAGTTCCTCTGCAGCTGCAAAAGCAGGAACCAGCCTTCTGGGTAAGAAACTCTTTCCCTAAGAACTGCTGTTAAAGGTCAGAGAGAGCACTGTGGCCTCCACCCTCCCGAGCACTTTGGGCCACTTGGTAGGTACACAAGTAAGTCCTGCTCACCACAGTGCCAAAACCACATCTTGCTCAGGGTATACAAGAGCCAGGAACACTGGCATTAGGTAATATCACCCAAGGGGGAAAAGGAAGCTGCAGTGCTGAAGGGCATGCCACACTTACTGTAAGGTTTTCCAATTCTAGCTGTCGAACTGTATAATATGACTTGATATCTTCAGAGATCAATGTTAATTTCAAATTTGTGTCTTCAAAGATCATTTCTTTTTCTTCTTTTTGTGGCCAGTACTGTGCGCATTTTAACTAGGGGAACAAATAACAGTGAATTAGCGTGAGCAACCATTTTCCTATGGTAGAAGACTTGGAGCACATTCCACAAGCTTCACAGTAACCCAAAGGCCTGGGGTTTTCTGAATGTGGAAGTCATGGTCAGCATAGATGCCTGCCTCATGGGGAGAAGGGGGTGGAGGCACGAAGCTGCTGACCAGGGCCGGTTGTGCGGACGGGGCTCAGACTTCCAAATCCATCAAACACGGCAATGGGGTCCTGCAGGGCTCTGACCCTTCCTCACCGTCGACAAGGTGAAGCCAGTCTATACAGAAGGCTTCAGAACTCCTCCACGTAGCCATTTCAAACATTACCCAGGACCTGATCAGGGCTGCTGGCATAGAATGTAGGTGCCTTACCCTGCACAGAAAACTCACAGGCAATAAAAATAAAACCAGGAGAGATGGCGGGTGAGGCTGTTTGGAGAGGCTGAAAGGCTGTCACCAGATGCAGACTAACTTTCAGAGAAGGCTTGGAGAGAGGCTCTCCAGGACTTGCCCTTTCATTCTCGTTTGGTTCAGTTCATTCAGAAAAATACTTTTGATGTTCTATCTTGATAATCTCAGAAACTACTTGATGTTCTCGATTTAAATGCAGCTCATTAAATTTGTCTTTAAAACAAGCAAATTTATGAAAATTTGGTTTTATTTAGGGTCAAGACAAAAACTGACTCGAATTTAGTGACATTTTACTTGAAGTAAGTTTCTGCCTCAGTTACACAAATGTTTCTGCTCGTGGATAACTGCTGTGGACAAAAATGGCAGGTCAGCAAGGGCAGAGCTGATGGGTCGGCCTGACCATGTATCTAGACAGAGGGAAAGTCAAAGCCCTCATGATTTTCAGCAAAAGAACTGTCAGCATGTGTCAACAGCTCTTTGGCAAATGACACTTGCAGGTCACGTGCACTGACCCACTCAATATCTCCTCTGGGGCAAAGGATGGTGTGGGTAAAGGGAGCCGCTTCAGGGCCAGCTGTCTGTCAGGAGAGACTCCTGTGCCCAGCAGTGACAAGGTGGATGACGGGGGAGGGTTGAGGGGAAAAGCTATGGACATGCAGCAGGAATTCCAAAGAGGGAAATGTTTCAGGTCAGCCAAGGTTACAGGAAAGGCAGATCAGAGAAAGCTCTGTGCAAGAGGCAGGTTTTGAAGGGTGACTAGGATTTCCTAGGCAGTGACTGAAAATCCTGAAAAGAGCAGCTGGAGAAGGGGCCAGCAGAGGCCCAGATCACAGCTGACTGGCAGCAGGCCCAGGGACCTGTGGCATCATCTGGGGGCAATGAGGAGCCAGGAAGCACTTGAGGAGGGTGAATACAGAACCTCAAATGCCTACTGGTCCAGCTCTACTGAAGCTGGAAGCTGCCCAAAAGACAAAACCAAAGCAAAATGTGGGAGAAACAAATGAGGAAACAGCAGGTTGTGATGCCAGCATGGCATCAAACTTCACAGGGCCAGACCAGAAGCCAACAGAGCTTTCTCAAGAGTCTGGACATGGGCCTGTCTGAAGTCTTAGCTAGTTTCACCCATGTGACCTCCCTGAATCAGTTATGGGTTGCCAAAAGTGAACCCTTGAATGCGGACAATCTGTCACCATTGAAGTAATTCTGCCACTCTTCATGGAGGTGCTAATTATATGACAAGACCCCCACTTAGCCAGAGTGAGTGTGGCAGCTGAAAGCAGGAACTTAGAAGAACATGAAAAGATGAATTACTCCCACACTTCTAACAACTAGATCTTACAATGCCTCAAGACCACAGAAACGAGACTGATGTGACAGGTTCCACACCACCTGTGCTGGGGTGGGCATTCCACACAGTGAGCAGACAGAGAAGGTAGCAAAGAACAGAAATGCAGGAGGAAGAGGCCACCATTCCTCATGTCATGAGCAGGGTAGATGAGTCTTAAATCTCACCTCCAGACAGCAAGGACTCACTTTCAAAACCAAACCCTACGCCTAATAACCCTCTGTAATCTGGGTAAAGACTAACACTTTGGAAATCTACAACTGAGGAATCTGGAACACAACTAAGTGTCAATCACCCAATATATATATTTTAAGGACTCTTAGATGTCTATAGCAACAAGCTATGCTCTGTCATTTCCAAGAGAAATTTTTGTTTTAAAAGGGACAAGATCACTATTTCTAGCTACCCTATTACATTGATATATACTGCCATGAAAAGTAGATTGATTTTTATTAGAACGCAGTCCTTCACCAGGCCACAAATGGAGTCATATCTTGGGCTGGCACCAGAGGAACATGGTGGTGCCAACATGCTGGCATGGCTAGTGGCTATTTCCACCATGAAGACAGGTTAGAGTCCTTGAGGCCTTCCCAACCAAGTGGGCAGGCGATGTTAGGAAAACCCATGAAGGACATCTACAGTAACCCTGTGTGTGACAGGTAACTTGGTTTCACCAGAAATTATTAACACAGAGAACTAAAGTATGAGAGAAAAACGAATTTTATGGATCCTGCGATACGAAATGCAATGTCTTGTGCATGAAAACAAAGAGCAGCTTTGGTAATGATTTCAGGAGGGAGATACAGGTGATATTCTGCAATGGCCAATTAAACTCGTCTTGCTTACTTCCCCCAGCTAAACAACAATCTCAACCTTTATGCCATGCGCGGCCTACACTGACATGTCTAAAGTCAATCCTTAAATTGAACTAGTGACAATTCTGGCCATCTGGATGACCCCAGTCTAACACACATAATCATCTTCTGCATAACTGGCTTCCGGGAAGCCCAGGGTCCCAAAAGGTAACAGGCATGTTTGCCAAAAGTAAGAGCGAGCATCTTACACTACTTGGTGAAGGAAGGAAATCAGAAAACAAGTATGCATTCAATGAAAACTCCCCCAAAGCTGGTTTTACCGCAAGCTGTGTGGATCATTTATAATTAGATTAGCTGAGCAAATAAGATACTGTAACTTCTCATGATTTTTCCCAGCCAGCCCTCTGGGAGGGATAATGTGGATACAGAATTGAAAATGTTGATCCCAAAGAAACTTTGAGAATCTCAAACCATACATTGCTTTTCATGCCAATTTGTATGCCTAAGTAACCCTCGAGTGGAATGGGATACTTACAAAGGAAAGCAGGGACTGCTGGCCAATTATCACAGTAACTACAGCAAAGCCAATCAGCTGTGTTTCTGATGCCACCACAGTAACCCAAAGGGAAAGGTTGTCACAGTGGATCTGTGGGCCATTTATGGTTGGCCTTGGGTGGGAGACAATGAAGCACAGAGCCTGGTGAGGCTCGAACACGTAACTACAACACTGGATACCGCTCGAACATGTACCTACAACGCTGGACACCACTCAAACAGGTAACTACAGCGCTGGGCATTGCTCCTTGCTGTAATGTGACAACCACTGCTAAAGCAAACCTTGTGCTCACAGCAAAGAGGGACAACCAAACATTTAGCAACAAATAAAAAGGTAAATGCTACTTTATCTGCTAATTTCTGAATAAATGTCTTGATTTAAAATTCCCAAACCTCAGTACCACCTAGAGCAATGGTTCTCAACCAGGGGCAATTTGGCCTACCAGGACACACTGGACAAAATCTGGAGTCTAGACAGAAACACATCTGACTGCCACATCTGGGGACGGGGTGCTACTGGCGTCTGGTGGGTAGAGGCCAGAGATGCTGCTAAGCATCCTACAAAGCCCAGCAAGCCGCCCCCCCGCCCCCATCCCTAGCAGAGAAATGATCCAGCCCAAAAGTCAGTGGTGCTGAGGGTCGGAAGCCTGCAGATGGCGCTGTGCTGAACGCTCCCACAGGTCGCCAGGCTTCCCTTCCCTCGCAGAGTGTGCTGTGAGAACCTAATGCTTCCTTTCTTTAATTCAAAACTGCTGACAAGTGGTGAAGGGTGAGGGTTTGCTTCACATTTGTAACTGCACATTTTACTAATCATGCTACTAAGGAAGGAAGAAAAAGTTTAAAAACCACCTTTCACTGAAAAAATTATTTTCTAAAACATGATACATTACATCATCAACAGAACACTCAGGCAAGCTCCCTATCTGTTATTGTTGGGCAAATAAATATTTTCCTTAGGCAAAGGCCAAAAAAAAAAACCCAACCCCAAAACAAAACAAACCCCTATGATTCTAAACATGCGCTGTCCTATGAGGAACACTTCATGGGAGTAACTAAGCTGTTTCTTTGTGTGTGGAGAGGAGAGGCTTTGAGGTTAATGCTTCAAGTGCTCACTGCTGAAGTTTCCTTTGATGTGTTGCTTCTTAACACTTGGATTTGTTACACTCTAGGGCCATGACTGTGCTTTCTTTGGAAAGGTGGCCTCTCTGGAGCCCTCACGTTCTTCTGTGACCGGAGGCAACCAGGACAGCTGTGAGAGCGGTGTCCCAGCTGAGCCTGGACCTGGCAAGGCCTAGGGACACCCCTGCTCCTGGGCCCACATTCCTATTGGTCTCCACAATCCTCAGCTCACCTCCTCCTGGACCCTGTGCAGGGCTGGCAGTACTGGGGAGCAGCAAGGGCAGGGAGGCCGAGGAGCCTGTGGCCCTGCTCAGTGTTGGCCTGCGCCCGCACAGGCAGATGATCTACATGGGATGGTCTACACAGGACAGTCTATACAAACAACCTCATAATCATAAGACAATCTACACAGGCTATATAGAAAATCTACACAGGACAGTCTATACAAACAATCTCATAATCATAAGACAATCTACACAGTCTATATAGAAAATCTACACAGGACAGTCTATACAAACAATCTACATAAGACAGTCTACACAGGACAGTCTACACAGATGGTCTACACAGGAGAGTGGCTATCCAGATATTGGCTATCCTCGGCTATCCCAACAGAGTGAGGAGGGCAGGGGAGAGTACAGGCAGCTGGAGAGCTGAGGGCAGCCATCCAGGGGTACCTGGAAGTGGGATGAGCATGGGCACCGGGACTCCGTAGCCCAGAGAACATGGTAAGAAACTAAAACCAGAAAAGTTTGTCCTGGCTAAAGTTCCAAGAGAGGTGAGAGGTCTGTGTTCAGGGGCTCAGGGCCAGACCCGCAGGGCTCCGTAAAGCACACCATGGATTATCCTGAGGCAAAGGGAACCGCACAAGGGTTTTCAGCTGGGAGGAACTGTGGTGAGACTTGGATTTGAGAAAGCTTATTCTGGAAGCATGTTACAAAATGAACCAAGGGGAACGAGTCAATACGAAGAGGTGACTAAACACACAGACACTGATGCAGGAGTGGTGGCCTGCACAAATGGACACTGTGCAGCCACACATTAGCCCACGGGGGGTTTGAAAAGTTGCAAGAACTTAGAATGACACACATCCTGAAGCCAGTGCTCGCTCAGGAGAGGAGTGGCAGGGCCAGGCATTTGGGTATTGAATGCAGGCAAATCTCCTCTAGGGTGAGCTGCTCCCACAGCTCCACAGAGGTAGCGCCACAGAAGCCACACTCTTGCCAGCCAGAGTATCAGACATCACGAAGATGCACTAAGAACTTGCTTTTCAAGATAAAAGCAAGTCTCCATAACTCCACACAAGTCCGCACTGCGACCAGAGGTGCGCAGGCAGCACGAGTGGGTGGAGCAGCACACGCCACATAGGCAGAGGGAGCAGGCAAAGAGGCCAGCGCAATTCTGCACCCTCCCTTTCACTCACTTCATTAACTTGTTGACAACCAACATGCATTTATATGCTGCTGTTTTAATATTTTTAAATAAAAATGATAGTATGTAAAGGAAATAGAAAAGCAAGAAGAAAAATTTAAACATCTGGATGAAAATGGTAACTGTATGGAGTGGTACACATGGTCACATGAACAGCAAATGAATCTGAGACTTACCGAGCCTTTCTCCATCACTCTGTTGAGCATGACGACACCCCTGCTCTTCTGCTCCCACACCATCTCCCAAAAGTGCCCACACGTGTTAGGCAAAGGACCCTGCAAAGACACAGGAACGCAGCATGTGACATATGAAACAAACATCTACAGCAGGTGCTCACTTTCTGTAGTCCGCTAATGATAGTGCCCTCAGTCCTCACAGCTTAGGCACAGTGGTGGCTGAGGCTGGGACAGGGACCTACCTATCCCTGCCTGGTGGTCAGTAACTGCAGTTCGATTTCTAACAGGCAGCAAAAGGCCATTTCTGCATCTCAGTTCAGAGCTGGCCAACCAAGGACAGAAAAATGCTGGATTCTGCTTTCTGGCTCAGGCAGGCTGGCTAAAGGTCCCCACTGACAGTCATATCTCCAAGGTCCTTGGACTATGGGACAAAACTCCTTGGTGCAGGTGAGAGGCAGTGTGGGGGCGTGATCAACCATGACACTTCTCTTGGTTTCAGTCCCAGCTCCAATCACATCACCTTGTGACCTTGGGCAAGTCACTTCATCTCTCCCTGCCTCAGTCTCCCCATCGCTTGACTAAAAATAGTACCTATTCATAGAGCTGTGAAAATGAAGTACATTCATTTACATAAAGTACTTAGCACAGTCCCTAGAATGCAGTAAACACCCAATGAAACATCAGCAACTGTTTCTACCATTAGCCGTGATGACCCTGATGGCAGACAGCCTCCATCCTTGGACCAATGGACTTAGGAGATGTCAGAACACAAATGGTCATTCAGGTAGCCCAAGGGGGAACAGAGTCACTGTGGCATGAGGGTACCTGCTGAGCCCGTCTCACTCCAACTCACCTGGCAATGGGCACAGATGTTTACTGGACACAGGGTACAAATGCCTTGAGTTTGTCTCAAGCATTAGCAGTGCCTGGAAGAGACCTCACCTGTCACCTCCACATCAGAACTTGTCGTGTGCTTGGCCAGCATCACTTCTTCTCACAGTTTCCATTCTCACCTGTTTTCATTTAAGCTCCCCTCCAACCCCCTGCTTTGTTTTTTTTCAAGATGGAGTCTCGCTCTGTCACCCAGGCTGGAGTGCAGTGGTACAATCCTGCCTCACTGCAACCTCTGCCTCCTGGGTTCCAGCAATTGTCCTGTCTCAGCCTCTTGAGTAGCTAGGACTACAGGCACCCACCACCACACCCAGATCATTTTTATAATTTTAATAGAGACGGGGTTTCACCATGTTGGCCAGGCTGGCCTTGAACTCCTGACCTCAAGTGATCCACCGGCCTTGGCCTCCCAAAGTGCTGCGATTAGAGGTGAGGGCCACCTCGCCCGGCCCATAAGCTCCTTATTCTTTCAATCTTCTCCCTTTAAGTTCCATCCCACTTGGCTCAACCAGGCTAGCCCTCACTGTCCTTTTCCTTTCTTTCCTGAGCTCGTCTTGAACTTACTGCCTGAACAAGAAAAGTCAGCACTCCCTGTGCTGAAGGCAGAAAAGCAGATCACATTTAACTCCTCCCTCCCCAGCAAACAGAAAAATAGCTCCTGGCAGCCAGAAATCCTGTGGCACCTGGCTGGCCACGTGGGCCTTGCATTCTCTGCCCTGGCATGAAGACCCCAGTCACTGCAGCTCTCCACTATTCCCTTGGTGCCCTCCCCTACCCGTGAAGGATCACAACCTTGTAAGATCTGCAAGGACACACACCACCCTTAGCTGACACTGCATGGGGGAGGTGAAGAAAGGCCCCTGGATGTTATTCTCTGCTCTTCTATACTTCTGACTTTTACAAAATGAGAAGAGAGATTTGTATTATTACATAATGAACAACATTGAAAAAAAAGGGGAAGGGTGTTCCTGGTTTGGGCACTAGGGAAATGTTTGAGTCATAGTGTCCAGGGGTGATGCTTTGGGGTCAGACTGCCTCGATTCCTTTAGTAAATCCCCATGGCAAAGGGAAACTGTGTAAACAGCTTCTCGACATCCCCAGGGCCAGCTCACAAACCAGACAGAGCTTCCCATGTCCCAAGGAACGCTAGGATGTGGGGTAGGCAGGACAGCAGCGTAAGTGTCCATGGTCATTTCCAATGCAACACTTGGCATGATACACCCTGTACCAGGTATTTAAAGGGCTTCCTGACTCCACAACAGAGTTGAATGGCTGAAATCAGGAGGTAGGAAACTTGACTTTTCCAAAAAGTGAAGTCCTCAAAAAGTCACTTTTGCCTCAACCTCATCCCCAGGCATCTCCCTCCTTATTAACCTCCTCCCCAGTCAGCCTCTCCTAAATGCCCCAGAGGTGCTGGGAGGACCAGGGGCTCAGAGCCTCGTAAGATCCTCCCTGTATTCATGCACCAAGAACTTACTCTATGGCCCCACAGGACTGAACACAGCTGGGCTGATGCTCTACATCCAAGATGACCGGAGGCATCCAGTCCTGACCTAGCTCCTGGCTCAAAGCAGCCTCTCTTCACAGTGCATTCTGGCTTCCCCTGAATCTTAATTTCCAAACTTAAAGCAAAATTACAATGTTCAAAATCATCCTATAGCCTAAAGCCGTATGAAACTGATCAGCTGACATGGAATGAGAAAACAAAAATTATGATGAAAAACAAAATGAAACAAGAAACCCAGTCTTTTTAGACCAACTTACAGGTAACAAGTTAAGACTTGAGAAAATTAATTGAAAAGAAACTCCTTTATCCTCCTTCTCAGATACCCTTTGGTCACATGTCACTGAGTGTTTTACAAGAGGCTCAATTAGTAAACCACTTTCAGGATTTTGTTTCCATAAAGATGCCAAAAGCCAACAGAAATTTTAAGTGATTTTTCATGCTTGTTCACATGATCTAATGATGCCGTTTTTCTGGGTGAAAGAATGAGGATTGCGCTGAGCTATTCTGAATGGCTCTGGACAGAGATTCCTGCTCTACTGCTAACGCTCTTAGATCTGCCATCACAAGTGCTTGACGCTCTGAGACAAATACTTCTGGAAGCAACACAGGTACAGACTCTCCTCCAGCCATAGCTCTGCTGCCTCTGCCAACAGACCACAGGCAACTCTGGCATTTGAATGTTGTTTTCTGTAACCTCTCATTCCCAGCAATGTCATCTTATGCTTCCCAAAAAAGATTAGTGTTACAACCAAACTGAACCTTTGAAGGAAGATATCTTCCCCCTTCCTTGCTGCTTTTTGGTTTGCTGACAACCTGACCTTCTAAAGGACGTGACAGATTTTATTTGAGGTGTGGATAACAACACTCTAACTCTTCACATTAAAAAAAAAAATTCAGACAATCTGCTTACCTGGGTAAGAATGTAACTCCTTTGGGCTTCTTCCATTTTTATCAAACTAGCATTGATATAGTCGTTATCTTCTTGATGTAGTTTAATCCGACTATGGTCAACTGAAAGGCAAACCAGAACTTGGAGGTTAATCTCAGAAAAGCAGAACGTGTACATGCAGGTGCACGCCCAATAGAAAAGCAAAGGTGAGTTGGTGGCATGAGGGGCATTCACACTGGCTAAAGCCCTGTTTTAGTTGAGATCAGTCATCAGTATGGGGTGACTGGGATTTTCAGAAAGGGTTTTCTGAAGTGTTTGAAACTTCACGCTATGGAGCAATAGCGGGAAGCATATTAAAACAGAGATCATGTCCTATTTGGGAAATCTGTTCTTAGGTCTTATCTGGTGATACTCATCACTCTCCCTCAAAACCTTCCAGGGCAGAGAGAGGCATCAAAGGATCTGTTCTCTTGATGCGTGACTTTTTTTTTTTTGAGATGGAGTCTCGCTCTGTTGCCCAGGCTGGACTGCAGTGGCATGTTCTCAGTTCAATGCAGCCTCCACTTCCCAGGTTCAAGTGATTCTCTTGCCTCAGCTGCCTGAGTAGCTGGGATTACAGGTGCAGGTCACCCGGCCCACCTAATTTTTATATTTTTAGTAGAGACAGAGTTTCACTATGTTGGCCAGGCTGGTCTCAAACTCCTGGCCTCAAGTGATCCACCTGCCTCAGCCTCCCAAAGTGCTAGGATTATAGGCATGAGCCGATATAAACTTTTATAGAGTAAAAATATGGTGGCTTCAATCTTCAAAAGGGATCAAAATCCACCATAAATTCCACCTAGTCCCTACAGGTGTTGCTGGTACAATGAGCTATATAGTAGGTAGGATTTAAGATCGAATTTCAATCTAACCTCTGTCCAATGGTTTGAAGATTAAATGACTTACGTACACAGCAGCATGAAGTCATACCTTGACCTGTATACAAGGTTTTGTTTCTTTAAGTTCAAGTATAATGAACTTCAGTGATTCTAAACTTTTGAAATTCAAAGCATATCACAAAGACATCTGAAAGAGAATTTAACTGGAAAAAACTCTGAATCCCAAACACTGAAAGTATAGTAAATGTACCTTTTAGTTTTTAGAAATAAACTTTCATCTGGAAGTTCTGCCCCAGATCTCTGAAAAAACAGAGGCACTTTTTTTCTCGTATCGTCTGTCACAAAAGCAGTAGCTCCCTGAGGGCCACTTTCCTTATCCTATTAGTGGAGCTAATAAGAGCAGATCGGTACTTTTATTTCTGGCACAGCACAAGGGACAATAAACTCAGGTGACTACCCGTAAATAGCATCTTCTCCCTGGGACCAAAGGGGAAAGGAGACGTGATTGGGAATAAGTGGTCTGGGGCTTTTTGTTCTAAAGGTTTCCAAAGAAAGATGCTTTTGAAAACTAGCCACCACCTGGAATACTGTTTCTTATTATGGAGGCTTAGGACAAACAGAAATACTAGAATAATTTTTAAGTGGATAATAGAGATAAAAGATCTAAAAAATAATTACATAATGGTATTGGTGGGTTAGTGAGTGGGTTCAAATGTCATTGAGTGACTCTAGGCAAACAACTGATCTCAGAGCCTTGGTTTTTTTCACTTGTTAAATGGTAGGTGACAAGAGGGTCGAAGGAAGGGTCAATGAGCTGAGGTGTATACAGAGCCTCATTCAGCAAGTGCCCATAACTGCTGGCTGCGGTCACCACCAGCAGCACTGTGAGCTGGGCAGCAGATCAGCTTCTATCTTGACTCATTCTTCCCCATAACCTTCACAGCAAATGACTGTTTCTACTAGAGGATAGGAGGAGGGGAGGAAGATACGAAGAGTGAGACTGGGAGTGAAAAGTTGGAGAACTGTTTCCCTGGAAGAATTTTTTTTTTTTTTTAAGGCTAGTCAGGTGAAGCAGTGGAGATGGAGAAGGAACAAAGAAATCTGTAACTGGTTATGATCAAGTAGCTATGAACACTACTGCACTCGGACCAGCCCCTGGAAGAATATTTTAAATACTGATTTTTCTCTCTGAAAAACTGATTTATAAAACCAGTTAGATAAGAAATTTAAAAAAATGTAGTAAAGGAATATTAAAGACAAGATTATTCCCTAAGTAGAGCAAAAGCTGGAGACCCAGGGTATCTTGGCATCACGTGCAAGAGGTGGACAGTGATGTTTCTGTCACGTTCTCACGTGTCAGACCTGTCAGTGGTCTGGTGGTTTCTGGCCAGGACTTCCCAACAGAACCACCAAGATTTTTTGTTTTTGTTTTTAAACAAATGTCAATGAGGTGCCTCAGCTGAGATGTGTGAAATCAAGAGTACAATGTATTGGCGCCAATCATGTCACCTGATGGTCCAGAAGTGCACTGCAGATGCCAGCGACAACCATCCCCACCACGGACAACATTTACTGAGCACTTATGTCTGCATGAGGTATTGGGAGCTGGGCTAAGCAGCTTATACTGCTTCATTTCATCTTCATGCATTCCCATGAGAGAGAACAATTTGCTCAAAGCCACTCAGCTCTAAGTAGCAGAGATGATACAAAACCAGGCAGGGAACCATGGTGGCAGGCCAAGAGGCACACATTCTACACCAAGTCCAGGTCCATTTTTACACCCCTCCCAGGATCTGGGCGCCATGTAAGTCAGGTCAGGATGCACTGCTAACCCTTCTGGCAGAGAACAATGCCAACCACCACTCACAGCCACGAGCACAGGGGATGCAGCATGTGCCCACTGGAGGAATGACTGGTGAATCTTCTGCATCCTTGGCAGAGCATACTACCACAGAGATGCTGGCAGCTACGACCCCTCACTGACAGCGTCTGAAGACCTGGAGGGGAGTCAAACAGGCCTCTGTGGCCTAGAGGAGATGGCACAGTTCAAGTCCTGTACTCGGCTCCAGTTTTCCCTATTTTATGCAAATTCTAATATGTTAATTTACTTCTCAGCCACTGGCAGATTGACAGCCAATCACTCAGGAGGCAAACAGGGCTGCCACAGGCCTGCTTGACAATCTTAGGAAGAACTAACGGCAGGAAAGAGGGAGAAAAATGACAAACGAAGTTGGCGGGGGTGGAGGTGGTGGGGACTCCAAGCAGAGCTGCCTTGCATATTCAGTGTGGGGGACAACAGTGCCCACCCCTGAATGCCTGTACAGGGCTTCATTACAGCTGAACACAGTACTCGGGTTCTAATGACGCTGCTGCTGAGTCATCCAGAAAAGGTTTTATTATGCCTGTTATACTCTGCTTCAGCTGGTAGGAAAATGATTCATCACAAAAACAGTTAACTAAAAAAAAATGCTTTGAACTTCACGAAATTTTCCAGAAACTGAAACCTTACCCCTTCTGTAATGGTGGAAAAATAAGCCATTACTATAAGTCTCTAATACCTTTACTATAGGAAACAATCAAGTCATAAACCTCTGCTACTATCGATTCATTATTATACTAAACCCCGAGGCAAAAGGAGTCTTGACTAAAAGGGCCTGCGGCAAAGGAAGAGCAGGACTGGTACCAGCCACGTGGATACTTACAGGGACTGACATCTCTGTACCTATTTCGGTTTTTGTTCTTAGGAAGCTTGGCCACTCTACATGGGAAGTCACTGGCTTCGTGTCGGATATCCTACAAAAAAGAATAAAGACATTTAACTAACTGCCAGGTACTGAGAAAACTCAGCACAGAAACAGACATCAAAGAGAGCCAGGCAGTATGAGAAACGCAAGGTAACAATTCAGAGATATGTATCATGTCATGGGCGAAAACTAAGGAGGAATGACCACAGGCCTGGGGTGGGACGCCGTGACGTGGGACAGGAAGACGGAAAGATGAGGAAGAGGGCAGAGAGACAGACAGGAGGGGCAATTCACTCCAAAACACCCTGCACGGCAAAGGCATGGGGGCTGGAGATTGCATCTTATGCCAGGAACAGTGAGTGGGCAGTAGGAGGCGTGACAGACGGCTGGAGGACACGGGTGGGTAGGCCAGATCTTGGAGAGTCTTGAATGCCAGGCCTGGGGATTCCAACTGAAACTTCTATAAAGCTACAATTATTAAAAATAGATAATATGTACTTTTATGTCAACCAACTATCCAACTGCTTTCCTAGGAGGTGGTAAACAAATCCTACCACCCCTGTTTCAACAGAAGACTACACCATGCCTCCTGATCACACCTAAAATTCCACTATAGTCACATTCAACCGTCTTTTATTTGTATTTATTACTAAAAAACAAATACACACTGCCACTAAACTGTGTACCTAAAAATGGCTAAAATGGTACATTTTATGTTTTGCATATTTTACCATAATTAAAAAAAAAAAAAAAAAGGCCCAGCTTCCCAGGTGAAAACGGGAGAGCAAACAACAGCAACAGAATTCTGGAAGCTGGAAATCAGGCTGATTAGTGGTTGGCACTTGTGAGAAAGCACAATTACAAGTGAACAGTAGGAAAACCAGAACCACCCCAGATTTCCACTCGAGTCCTCCAAAGGCTATGGCTCTGCTCCCAGTCTGGAAGGAGGAGTGGGATTCCCTGCAGGGGACAAAGGTAGAGCCATCTGGGAAGACGTGGATTGCCATCTCATTCCCCAAGCTCTTCCATGCTCCTCAGACTTCTGCAGAACTCTATAAAGACATGCTTTCTGGAAAAATGTAAACCAGAAGGTGTCTGAACTGCAGCAAGACTGCTGGCACCGTGGAAGATGTGAGTTCTCCACCAAAAAGGGATAAGAGACTGGGCATAATGGCTCAGGCCCGTAATCCCAGCACTTTGGGAGGCCAAGGCAAGTGGATCATGAGGTTAGGGGATCAAGACCATCCTGGCCAACATGGTGAAACCCTATCTACTAAAAACACAAAAATTAGCTGGGCGTGGTGGTGTATGCCTGTAATCCCAGCTATTCGGGAGGCTGAGGCAGGAGACTCACTTGAACCAGGGAGTTGGAAGTTTCATTAGCTGAGATCATGCCAGAGTAAGACTCCATCTCAAAAAAAAACAAAAAACCGGGGTAAGAGCAGCCATGCACAAGCCAAACCCCAGGAACTCGAGTCCTTTTCCCCATGAGACACATGCCGCTGGTAGCTAGACCCTTCTCCTCTGGGTAGGAGGCAGAGCATCTCTAGATAATCTGACCATACAAAAGGCACAACCAAAAGATATTATCTTCAGAGTGTGTGACTGCCAGCCTCCCTAGATGCCCTGTGGCCAGCACAGTGTTGACAGGCCCCTTACACCTGCTGAAGGCTCTCATACTCCTATAAGCCCCTACTCTCCATCATGTGCAGATACCACTGGTGACCAGATATAACAGGAAAGTCCCTAACAGAAAAACAAAAAATAAAAACCAGGAAAAAAGCCCCTTGGAGGAAACAAACTGCAGAGAATAGAAAGATTTAAAATATATATTAATATATTCAGAAAGAAAAGATTCTTGTATCTATGTCTTAAGAATGGAATGTTATATAAAACAAAGACGTCTCTCAAAACTTAAAAACAAGATAGCAAAAAATGACAAGCTCAACTGAAGAATCAAATACAAGTAGAAGAAATCCCCCCTCCTAAGAAGGTAAAACTAATAAAAAAAAAAAAAAACAGAAAATTAAGCAAACAAACAAACAAAAAATACAAGGAAAGAAAACGTCAAAAAGTAATTCAAGAAAACGTCCCAGACCCATCCAGTACTCATCATAATGATAAAAACAGACCCATTCTAAGGCACATTAATTGCAATCCCAGAATTCTGGGGACAAAGAGAATGTTCTGTAAGTTTCTGGGAAGAAAAAGCAGTTCACTTTCAAAGGATGAGGTGATTAGCATAGCTTCAAACTTTGCAAGAACACTGAAAGCTGGACAGCAATCAAGCAATGCCTTCAATATCCTAAGAACCATGATTTCCAACCTGGAATTCTACACCTAGCCCAAGTCATGAAATGAGAAGGGACAATAAAAACATTCCAAGGCGGGTGGATCGCCTGAGGTCAGGAGACCAGCCTGGCCATCAGAGTGAAACCCATCTCTACTAAAAATACAAAAAATTAGCTGGGTGTGGTGGTGGGCGCCTATAGTTCCAGCTACTTGGGAGGCTGAGGCAGAAGAATAGCTTGAACCCGGGAGGTGGAGACTGCGGTAAGCAGAGACTATGCCATTGCACTCCAGCCCGGGCAACAAGAACGAAACTCTGTCTCAAAAAAAAAAATTCCCTGACATGTAAGGTCTCAAAACCTTTATCATACATACTCCTCTTTTCCCAGTAACCCACTGGAGCATGTTTTCCACCTGAGTGATGAAATAAATCAAAAAAGAGAAAGATATAGGAACATGGGAAGAGGGTGAAGACAAAGGAAATTTCTGCAAAAACTGGAGGGACGGGCAGAGTGCAGTGGTGGCTCACACCTGTAATCCCAGCACTTTGGGAGGCCGAGGCGGGCGGATCACGAGGTCAAGAGATCGAGACCATCCTGGCCAACATGGTGAAACCCTGTCTCTACTAAAAATACAAAAATTAGCCAGGCGTGGTGGCACACACCTGTAGTCCCAGCTACTCAGGAGGCTGAGGTGGAAGAATCACTTGAACCAGGGAGGCGAAGGTTGCAGTGAGCCAAGATTGTGCCGCTGGGCTCTAGCCTGACGACAGAGCAACACTCCATCTAAAAAAAGAAAAAACAAACAAAAAAAATTCCTGGAGGGACGAGATAACAGGGTGACAACTACATGACAGACATGGGAAACGAGCAGGCTGGATTTGAAAAGTACAACTCAACAGACAGCTGCATGAACATGCCGTACCAACCATGGCCTGATGAGACTACCAGAGGAAAATGAGAAGACCTGAAATCCAGGAAACTGGGTATCCAATAGAAAAGAAAAGGTCAAGATGACAGCTGTAAGTGGGCAAGTCTGCAGACCAACCGCCCAGATAAATGGAGAATGGAAATTTCAAGTAGGATGTCTCCAAGGAAAAACTTGAAACTGAAACTGCTCAGTAACCTCTGGCCACGTGTGGCCAGTCTGAAAAGAGATGTTCTGTAAGTGTAAAATATATATTGGATTTGAAGACTTAGTAACAAAATAAATAACAGCAAAATATCTCAAGTATTTTAAATATTGATCATTTATTGAAATAACATTTTGAACAAACTAGGTTAAGTAAAAGATACTATTAATTTCATCCACTTCTTTTGAGCTTTTTTTTTTACTATGGCTACAAGAAAAGGTAAAATCATTTATGTGGGTTTTATTGTCTGTCTACTGGAGAGCACTCCCTGATCTTGTGGAAAATTTTTCTGAAAGGCTGTAAGAAGATATGGGAAGAATTAGCAAAAGGTGCAAAGAAAACTATGCAAATATAAAAAAAGGCAATTATCATGGGGGTGTGGTGGCATGTGTCTATAATCCCAGCTACCTGGGAAGCTAAGGCAGGAGGACAGCTTGAGCTCAGGAGTCTGAGATTAGTCTGAACAACATGGCAAAACCCTGCCTCTACAAAAAATACAAAAATCAGCCTGGTATGGTGGCAAGCATCTGTAGTCTCAGCTACTCAGGAGGCTGTGAGAGGAGGACTGCTTGAGCCCTGGAGTCCTGGGCTATGTGCGCTCTGCTGACTGGGTGTTGCCACTAAGTTTGGCATCAATATGTTGACCTCCCAGGAATGCAGGACCACCATGTTCCCTAAGAAGGGGTGAACAGGCACAGGTTGGAAATGGAGCAGGTGGAAATTCCTGTACTGATTAGCAGTGGGCTCACGCCTGTGAAGAGACCGTGAACTCTAGTCTGGGCAACAGTAAGACCCCATCTCTTTAAAAAACAAACTGGAGAAAAAAATTAAAAAGGCAATTATTAGCAATGGAAATAATGTTTAAAAAAGAAAGGCAGTACAGTACAATACCATCTGTGACTATGTGCAGAGGCAAATAATGCAAACAATGAGTACTGATTTAAACCAAAAGGTAAAACATTGGGAGAATGGGGAGGTAAAGTGGAAGGGAGAAAAAGCAAAGGGGATGGCTGTTTAAGAAAACTAAAGCCTCCACGTTAATAATGGTCTAGATTACTATATCAAAAGATAAACATTTTGAGCTGGACACGGTGGTATGTGCCTGTAGTCCCAGCTACCTGGGAGGCTGAGGCAGGAAGACTGCTTGAGCCCATGAGTTTGAGGCTGCAGTGAGCTACGATGGTCCCACTGTGCTCCAGCCTGGGCGACAGAGTTAAGACCCTGTCTCTGAAAAATAATAAAAAGAATCTATAAGTTTAAAAAAGATAAACATTTTGCTTAGAAATATGGAGATATATACAAGCTGTAATCAATCAGCAGCTTGAAGATTGTAAGTGGTGGTTGATGAGGAGAAAGACCAGCGAAATGGTCGGAGGTGGCAAACCACCAGAATTTTTTTTTTTTTTTTTGAGATGGAATTTTGCTATTATTGCCCAGGCTGGAGTAAAATAGTGCGATTCCAGCTCACTGCAACCTCCGCCTCCTAAATTCAAGCGATTCTCCAGCCTCGTCCTCCCAAGTAGCTGGGACTATGGGCATGCACCACCAGGCCTGGTTAATTTTTTATTTTAGTAGACACAGGGTTTCACCATGTTGTTCAGGCTGATCTCAAACTCCTGACCTCAGGTGATCCACCTGCTTTGGCCTCCCAAGCTGGTGGGATTACAGGCGTGAGCCATTGCGTCCAGCCAAACCACTGGATTTTATCGTAAACCAATTGTGGTACTATTTGACTTGAGTCATGTGCATATTCAATTTGAATTTTTAAAAAGTCCACATTCTGCTACTCTACTTATTTATCTACAATACTATAAAATGGCAGGGAAGAATTTTTGACTCATACTAGAGACCAGCTAATAACAGAATGATGGAGCTGGGTGTGGTGGCTTACGTCTGTAATCCCAGCACTTTGGGAGCCGAGGTGGGAGGACTGCTTGCGCCCAGGAGTTTGAGATCAGCCTTGGGCAACAAAGTGAGACCTCGTCTCTACAGTGAATTAAAAAAATTAGCCAGTTGTGGTGGTGTGCACCTGTGGTCCCATCTACACAAGGGGTTGAGGCAGGAGGATCACTTGAGCCCAGGAAATTGAGGCTACAGTGACCCATAAACGCATCACTGCACTCTAGCCTCTCCAGCTTGGGCAACAAAGCGAGATCCCATCTCAAAAAGAAAAACAAACCCCCACAAAAAAACAACAGCATGATGGCAGATTACAAACCTACCTAAGAGTAAAGAAATTAATCCAATAGTAACACATCCATTGCATCACTTAGGATGAGATTAAGCTTTCAGGGAAATGTTATACAGTACAGAAAAAAAAACTTGAAAGAGTAAAAATCTAAGTCTTAAATTTGTTGTTCTACTTATCATTTGGAAGCATTCAGCAGTGAGTACAAATTCTGCCCTTGAAGTGAAAAACAATCTGGTCAGTGCAGCTGGTGTGACTGGATGAAGATGTAAGAAATATCTGATACAGATAAACCGCTGGGCTAACGAATATTTACACAGAGCAAACAAGGGCCAAAATGTCAGTAACAGTTGCAACTGATTTCATTCAGCCAAAAGGATTATTCATATGTACTTTTTTTGGTATGTGTGCATATGCCTGAGAGAGAGGAAAAAAAAAAAAAAGGAAAAGGTGGAGATGTCACTTAATAAAGACATTGGGCAAATAAAAGATATCCACATAATACTTTTTAAAAAAACAGATTTTAAAATTAAGGTATACTCAGAGTAAAATGCACAGATCTTAAGTATGTACTTGAATAAATTTTTTAAACCGCCATTGAGGTATACTTTAGAAATAATAAAATATACCCACTTAAGTGTTCAGTGATTTTTAAGCAGTGTCTACACCCATGTAACTATCAATGCAACCAAGATACAAAACATTTCCATAACCCCAAAAAGTTCACTTGTGCTTCTGGTTCCAGTCAATTCAACCTTCTCCTCCCACCCATAACTGCCACCCAAGGCAACCACAGGTCTGCTTTACATTGTTCAATTTTTTTTCCATACCAGCTAACTTACTGCATTTACTAGCATAAAGTCTGTATAATACTCCTTTGAATTCTCTGTTTTTCTTCCTGGTACTGTTAATTTGTATGTCTTCTCTTTTTTCTTGGCCAGTTTAGCTAGAAATGTATCAATTTTCTTGACCTTTTACAAAGAATCAGCTTTTCATTTAATTGATTTTCTCTGCTCTTTTATACTTCACTAACTTCTACTCTTATGTTTACTATTTCTTTTCTTCTTTGGATTTAATTTGTTCTTTTTCTAATTTCTTACAGACAGCCTGTAGTTGGGTCATGCTTTTTCAATCTAATCTGAAAATCTTCATCCTTTAATTCAGTTATTTAGAATATTTACATTTAATATAATTATTGACATGGCTAGATTTGAATCTGCCATCTTGCTAGTTGTTTAGTTCCTTTCTATTTGACTCATTTGATCTTTGTTCCTTTTTTCCTCTATCTCTACCTTCTTTTGGATGACTTTTTTTTTTTTGCATCTATCTTATCTCTACCATTGGCACATTAGCCATATCTCTTTAGTTTCATTTTTTAGTGGTTCTATTGGGTTTACAATACAAATTCATAATGGTCTACTTTCAAATAATAGCACATTGCCAAAAATGTGATGACAGCATTTGTCCACTCATCCTTTATGCTATTATCATACATTTTTACTTCTATGTTATAATGTATTTTTATTTTTGCTTTAATTGTATCTTAAATTTTAAAACGATAAAAACGTATTTCATATTTATCTATATATGTCACTTTAGTGTCCTCATTCTTTTGTACATAACCAAATTTCCATCTTTCATCATTTCTCTTCTGCTTCAAGGACTTCCTTTTTTTTAATGCTAGTATGCCGGCAACAAATTCTCTTGCCTTTATTTTTTCCCCCAAATAAGTCTTTATATCACTGCCTTTTTTTTTTTTTAAAGGGAAAGGGAGAGGCATGGTCTTGCTGCTGTCCAGGCTAGAGTGCAGTGACGCAATCCTAGCTCACTGCAGTCTTGAACTACTGCACTCAGGCAATCCTTTAGCATTAGCCTCCAGACTAGCTAGGATTACAGGTGTGAGCCATCACATCCAGCTAATTTATTTCATTTTTCGTAGAGACAGGTCTGGCTATGTTGCTCAGGAAGATCTCAAGTGATCCTCCTGACTCACACTCCCAAAGTGCTGAGATTGCGGCATGGGCATTGCGCCAGGCCTGTTGTGGTTTTATTTTGCTGAAGGTTTGTTGAAATTCTTGAATCTGTAGTTTTATCATTTTTGTAAACTTGGAAAAAATTTGAACATTACTCCTTCAAATATTTTGGGGCAGACTACAACAGAGATGTTATTAGTTTAATGTTGTTCCATATGTCATTGAGGCTCCCCCTGATCCACATATTTTTCTGTACCTCACTTGCGTATATTCTCACATAAATGTTCACAGTGTTTTTCTTCTGCAGTGCCTAAACTGCTGTTAATCCTATCCAGCTAAATTCTCATTTCAGATATTGTATTCTTCTTCTTTAGAAATGGTATTTGGTTTTCTTCGATTATCCTCATTGTGTTGTTTTTCTTTAAATCTACTGAGTTATTTGTAATCACTGTTTTACTGTCCCTATCTACTAATTTATCATCTGTCATTTCTGGGCTTGTTTCTAATGTCTGATTTTTCTCCTAACTATGAATCACATTGTTTATTACTTTTTGCATATCTGACAATTTTTGGCTGTTTCTACCAAATATCCTATGTATTACAGAAGTCTCTCTCTCTCCATTCTGGCTGGTGCAAACTTGAATGGGTGCTGGGATTATCCATTCCCCAACAGTTGTTCTTTATCCAAGCTCATGAAGATACACCCTACAAAGTGTATACTGTATCCAGCCAGATTTCTGGAGTTCTTTCTGTCATAGCCTGCTCATCCTGAGTACCTTGCTCTGCAAATCCAAGCCATTTCAGCCTCCTTGAGTCCCAATCTCTGCCTCCTAAACTCAGCAAGACTGCCAGGCAGGAAGTTCATCCTAGGGCTCATCTTATATCCCTGTCCAGTCTACCGAGGTAATGCTTTTATTATCACTCTATAGTTTCCGTACTAGTCACTAGATAAAAATTAGATTTCAGAGTGTCAACATTTATTCAACAAATATAAAAGGCCTTACTGTGTGTCAGGCACTGTTTTGAATATTGGAGCTACAGCAAAGAACCAAACATAAAAATTCCTTCCTTAATAGAATTTCCCTGAGAGAGAGAGAGAGAGGGCGAGCGCGCACACAAAATACGTCAGCTGATAAGTACTAAATTAAAAAATCAAGTAGAGGAAATGACAGGAGAAAGCTGGGCAAGTTATTTAAGTAGGATGGTCACAAAAGAACTTCCAGTAAAAGTGACACTGGAAAAGAGATCTGATGAAGATGAGGGAGTGAGCCATGGGAATGTTCTGGAGGAAAATATTCCAGGTAGGAGGATGCTTGGCATGTCTGAGGAAGAAAAGAAAGTCACTGTGGTTGGAGTGAGGGGACGGTGATGGAGATGAAGAGATGAAGCTGCAGGTCAGGGAGAGCATGCTGGTTCCCAGAACAGGTATATTAGCACTACATAAGGCTAATTTAAAAAGAAAATCTTTTTTGTAGAGATGAGGTCTCATTATGTTACCCAGTTTGAGGCTGGTCTCAAACTCCTGGGCTCAAACAATTCTCCAGTCTCAGCCTCCCAAAGTGCTGAGATTACAGGCCTGAGCCATTGCACCTGGCCAAGGATTTCTGATTACAACAGTAAGAGGATCCTTCTGGCTGCTACAAGCAGATGAGGTTGCCGGGTCAATGGTGTAAGGAATGATACAGTCAGGAAGCTAACATAACAATGCAGCAAAGAATGCTGGTTGCTGAAACCACAGTGATGGTAACAGAAGTGGTGAGAAGGAGTCAGTTTCTGGATAATTTATTAGAAACCAGTTTCTGGTGAATCCCTCATCTTTCCTTACTTTAGAATGGTATATGGAAAACATACACATACTCTTGAGTACAAGTCTTTATTTCATTTAGTAAGATAAAATGCCAGGCTTACAGTCTTAAAATTGAGGGGTGATAGGACCTATACAATTAAAGGTAACCATAACATTAGTGGTTTGAAGAAAGTAAGTAGACTACCGTACCATAACACTTTACAGAATTACAGCAAAACAAGATTTCTGTATTCTACAACTGTATCATAGGTAAGCTAACTTTCCAACAGCTACAGAATAAGCAGATTTAATGAACATATTTAACTTGCTTTTCACTATAAAATGTCCCCAGAAGAACTTTTATTATGCTAACCAAAGATTAAATAAATACTTCTAATCTACTGAATGTGTAAAATTTCCACAAAGAAAACAAAATAAAAGGCTTTAAAACCTATGATAAGATGACTGCTGGGTAAATTGATGAGCCAAACCAAAAGGGAATAATAAAGCTGCCATGAAACAGATTCCCAGAAGAGTCCCTGAAACGAAAACACTGAAGATGTCAGGAATCATTCCGTGTGTGCCTCAGCATTTCAGGGCTGGATCACACCAAATTAGTAATTTTACCAGTGGGAAACGAAATCTATCAACAGATAACAAACTGATTCTTTACAGATCCCTCCTTCCCCTGGTCCAGGCAGACAGAATAATGTGATAGAATAAAATGCCACACATCATAGATGTCAAATGTGTATGGCTCTCCCAAAGTGTAAGCTTGATCATGTGCTCCTGAAGCAGGCGTGGGTGTGGCCGAAGCTTACAGGTAAATGGTTTCCATTTCGCTGTATCATTTTATATAGACATCAGGCACTCAAAGTGATCTGAATCATTTCTGTGGTAAACCATTTTCATGAGAAAAAAAAGCAAGTCCTTCCGAGGTTATGATTTAGCTAGGCTAGAAGATTCACAAACACTTGATCAAGTTTAAACAAAGCATCTGCTAAACTGGAGATTTTATAAGGGGCAAGGAAGTGAGCAGCGCAGAAACCTTCTTCACCTGAATAGCTTCTACAGCTCTTCCTCCTTGGGAAGATGTTCCCCATCTTTCCCAGCTCATTTAAGAAGGTAACAGATGATCTCCCAAAGAACACAAAGGGGCAACATACTTATAAAACTCTGGTAACAGAACAAATTAGAGCCTGGAGTTAATTAATTTTCATATTTATTCAGGAAAGCTTATTATCCATTATTCAGACACCTCCCAAATTCAATTAGGCAAAAAGTCAAACTTGGGTGAAAAGCTGACAATGTTTGATTAGAGATTTCTCTTTCTCCTGAAAACACACAGGCATAAAAGCCAGTCTGGCCTTGCAGAAACATTTCTGTGTTTATATTAAGCACTTCATAAAGTGAACATAGCAATCTGGGTTTAACACCCTCCTCCTCAGTCCACAACTGGGTGAAATGTCTCTTACTGGCTCCATGGTAAAATGCATTACTCATTTTAAAGCTATTTGCCAAGTGAAGAAGTAGAGACAGCAACCCAATTGCAGCCAGAAGTCTGAGAAGGGCTGAGATTCTCACCTTAGTGTCCTCGCCTAACGCAGGCCCAGGCCCAGGCTCAGAGCAAGCACTCAACGTAATTTTGTTAACTGAATTAATGGATGCTTCTAAAGGTTCCCAAAGCTTAAAGGGTCCTTAACACTACACCAACATTCTTTACTTTGTAGAACAGAAGTGCTCCTGAAAGGGAATAGGTATAAGCAAATGTCTGATCCAATCCTATTTTCTCAATTACTTGTTACAAAATGGAAGTTATCGAAATTACTTTTACTTATTTATTTTTTGCAGTTGACCTACACAGCCTCCTGACCAAACGGTGCCAAAATAGTTACTAAAACATGGATTCAAAGCAGAAAGAGTCATTTTTGAGTGGTTCTGACTGTCTGTTTTAAAAGTCTAAAGGAAGAAAAAATTCCAAGGCTACCTTTTACTCACTAGAACCTCAGGGAACTACAAAGTCCCTTAGCGCCCGTCACATCTTCTAAGCTCTCCAGGAACCTCCATTCTACAAATGGTTGTCTAATTTGATTGTTTGAGTTGTTACCTGGTTCTTTAGGGAAGCTACCAGTTCTCAGAAATGTGCAGACAGAGCCAGACTGAAGGGAAATGCAGAAGTAAAGGCAATGATTTAAAATGCAGTAAGTGAACACACAGGGTGTACATTTCCTGGAACTTTTACAGTAGTTGCTGAATAGGGAGATATATATAGCAGAGGGTGCAGTGGCTAGCATAAAATTTTAGAGATTTTGTTAATCACAAATCTCACTATAAATGAGAAAATTTCTGTGTAACAAAGTATACTCTGAGAAATACACAAATCATCAGAGATTCAATGTCTTTCAACTCAAAAGCAATGCTATATCCTTCATACATGAAAATTAATGAAACAATATAATTTACTATAAAAACCTTAGGAAAATATATTTATGTGTACATTCATATAAGCAATATGAAATAAATCATATACTTATTATTATTATTAAATGCTAAGATACACTCACTAATAGAAAAAAACTTAAAATTAAGCTAATCAGTACGTCTGTTTTGGTTTAAATTTTAAAATAACTGTGTACTGAATAAAAACAGATATTAGAAAGCAAACCATGCACCTCAGAATCTTACGTTATAGTTGAATGAGAAATAGGGGTTGACGGGAGGAAGGAGCAAAACTGGTCAGCATTGAAACCAAGGAACAAAAATGGCAGTAGGATACCAATCAACCATCCCTGCCACAGCTAGAGGAAGCGTTGGGTCTGCTTGTTCAGTGATCTGGGGCAAGGTTAATATATAATGGAGCTACAAATCACTAACAGAACAATTATGTGCACTTGGAAAACTGTGGGGGAAAAAACAACCAATTGCTTTACAAACTCCCCACAAATCAAGGGACAAGGGCAGGAATGAGGAGTATGAGAAACCTTTCATGAAACTGGCATGGGCACCTTCTGGTGGAGATGGTGGGGCTGGTTTCACGCTCTGATGTACACTTACTCCTCAGAACATAAAGCAATGGTCAATTAAATTTAGAGAAAACCATAAAGGCACAGTTAGGCTCAAAAACAGCATGAGAATGAGAATGAATGAAAACGAAACAAAAGGCTCCCAACTCAAAATGACCTACAAGCAAGGCATCAAACACAGAAGATAACTAGTTAGCTCTACAAACGATAACCAACAAATCAACTTGAAGAAAAATCCATTCCATATGGAATTTATTGTATAGCTTGTCGGCAACTTTAAAAATAAACATACTTGGGCCAGGCACGGCGGCTCATGTCTGTAATCCCAGCACTTTGGGAGGCCAAGGCGGGCGGATCACTTGAGGTCATGAGTTCGAGAGCAGCCTGGCCAACATGGTGAAACCCCGTCTCTACTCAAAATACAAAAATTAGCTGGGTGTGGTGGCATGCACCTGTAATACCAGCTACTTGGGAGACTGAGGCAAGCGAATCACTTGAACATGGGAGGCAGAGGTTGCAGTGAGCTGAGATCATGCCACTGCACTCCCACCTGGGCATGACAGAGCAAGACTCCATCTCAAATCAAAAATAAATAAACATAACTTGGCCAGGTGCAGTGGTTCACACCTATAATCTCAGCACTTTTAGGAGGCCAGGAAGGGTAGACCACATGAGCCCAGGAGTTCAAGACCAGCCTGGGCAACACAGTAAGACCCCATCCCTACAAAAATTTTTTAAAAAGTTAGCTGGGTGTAGAGACTGTCACACTTGTAGTCCTAGCTACCTGGGAGACTGAGGTGGGAGGATTGCTTGAGTCCAAGCAGTTGAGGCTGCAGTGAGCTATGACTATGTCACTGCACTCCAGCCTGGTGGCAGAGTGAGACCCTGTCTCAATAAAAAAAGAATAAAATAAGCAAATAAATATATGTAAGATAAATACATAAAGGAATCATGTATAAAAAGATGTTATGAATAAAAACAGGAAGAATTAAACCAGGAGATGCGACTGAAGAAGTGACAAATCCTTGAAATAAAATGAATCATGAAAATTTTTTTAAAAACCTCAAGAGACAGGATAAATACTAGATTAAACCCAGTCAAAGCATGAGCAAACTGAAAGCTACTACAGAGGAATGTGCTCAGGATGCAGCATGAAGAATTATGAAACACAACGGAGCAGTTCAGAGACACGGGCGACAGACGGACTCCAGTCCACACCTCAAAATAAATCAGCACTGAGACACGGAGGCAAAAGGGTCAGGCTCAGGATGTTGAGAATAAAAAATTGGGCCGGGCACAGTGGCTCACGCCTGTAATCTCAGCACTTTGGGATGCCGAGGTGGGTGGATCATGAGGTCAGGAGATTGAGACCATCCTGGCCAACATGGTAAAACCCCGTCTCTACTAAAAAAAAACAAAAATGAGCTGGGCATGGTGGCATGTGCCTGTGGTCCCAGCTACTTGGGAGGCTGAGGCAGAATTGCTTGAACCCGGAAGGTGGAGGTTGCATTGAGCCGAGATCGTGCCACTGCACTCCAGCCTGGCGCCTGGCAACAGAGTGAGACTGTTTCACACACACAAAAAACAAACAAAAAAATGAGAGAGAATAAAAAATCTTCAAAGTAAAGGGCAATATTATTTGGAGGCTTAATAGAGCATTAACATGGTCATTTACTTAATTTTTAAAAACTCTATGGTTATGTAGCCATTTAAGATAAGAAACTCTTAAAAATACAATAAAAAGGGACCCTTATCATTGATGGTGACCCTAAATCATTTACAAAATACAAAGCCACTTTATGTATGTGTGGCTAATTGCTATTTTTGATTCTCTGAGGCCTGATGCAGTTTCAGAACTGAAAAATTATTTTCCACCTAGAATAATGAGATTCATCTGGAAATGGCACAGCTTATCTTTAAGAAAATACTGTTAGCAGTGAAAGCAGCATATTGACATGGTGGTCTACTACTGAAAAATTTTAATGCAGATAAAATGTATTTGGGCTTTAAACCAGAATTCAGAAACAGCACACTGACTTCATTATAGAAAGCTACTGGAGCCTTTGTTTATATTATTTATACAAAGAAGTAGAATAGCATCGTTATCAAAGGTATAAAAATTGCTTTTTCAAGTGTCCCTGACTTTAAACATTATTTTTACAGTCCTTAATAGTGTCTGCTTTTAAAAAATCACTTACATTTTCTGTTAAATGTCATGAATTTCACCCTGGGTAGAAATCAATAGGCAGAAAATGAATCAGACTTACAGTAATTGATGTCAATAAAAGATATTGGAACCAATATTTTTTTTTAAATGCTGAGAACCACAAAACCATTCCTGTAAGAGAACAGTTTAAAAAATTAAATCTACTTTCACTTCTGTTTTGTTTACCTTCTGCTTTCCACAATGACAGTCTAAGAACTTTAGGCCCTGGGCTTCTGGCTGTTTGCCAGAGGACAGTGGTACAGTTGACTAAGGACATACATAGTTGGCAGACATCTGAAAGTGGAAGGCTCACAGCTTTCCTTACTGGGAACCAGACTACCAATCACCAGCTTCTGCCCTCCATAGTCCCAGGGAGAAGGGTACCATAGGAACCCACATGATACTTGTACTCTGAAGTATGCAGAACCATCCTCACAAAACTGGGATGATACTTTGGTGCACAATTTGGGAGTGTGATTGGGAGGAAAATACAACATCAAAATGAAACTGGCTTTTGTTAAGAGTTTCTTTTATATTCCAAGAGCAGCACAAGATTCTGCTACAGAACCAAGGAAAAGGCATATGTATTATTATCAACCAAATGAGTTTATAAAGTACTTTCTAGATGTAGTATTTTTTTTTTCCACTCACCATTTGAGGGGTAAGGATGAAGAAGGAACAAAAAATAAAATATGACCAATGTCCAAAATTATTTGAAGTGACAGTGCTTCAGTGAAGCCACAACAATAAAACAATAAAAAGACAATTTGGGGAAGAGCGGAAGCAGGCAACCAAGCTCCTCTGTGTGGCTTTCCAAATAATGCCCATACGCATTAAGAAAGCAACGTTTAGATTCAATGCATGAATCCCTTCAATTCATCCAAATATTGACGGAGCACCAACTACGTGGCAGGCAGTAAGCATATGAAGATTAATAAGAAGACGAAAGTCCTGCCCTCACAGAGAAGACAGCCAAACAGATGTCTGAGCTAGGTGCTCTTACATGTAACACTCACAAACACTACCATCCCCTCTGCCAACAAGTGTCCTAAACACAAGGGATCTAATCACTTCTTTTTTTGGACACGGGATCTGTCTCACTCTGTCACCCAGGCTGGAGTGCAGTGGCACGATCAGGGCTCACTGAAGTCTCGACTTCCAGGGCTCAGGTGATCCTCCCACCTCAGTCTCCTGAGTAGCTGAGACTATCGGCACCATGCACTACGTTCCACCACACCTGGTTCATTGTTTCTGTTTTTTGTAGAGACAGGGAGTCTTGCTATGTTGCCCAGCTGGTCTTGAACTCCTGGGCTCAAGTGATCTGCCTGCCTTGGCCTCCCAAAGTGCTGGGATTACAGGTGTGAACAACTAAGCCCAGCCTGATCACTCTAATAAAGGCAGAATGAATGATTCCAAGGCCACAATTTCTAGCTGCACATGCATCTTCCTCTTTGCTTCTTCCTGGTGATTAAGAGTTCTGGCACTGAAATGTGCCTAAGAACAATGGTACCAGGCTGTACAAATAAAACCACATGTATCATACATTATGAGCAGTTTAAAGATAACATGGTCTACAGACAGATTTCTCATCTTTTTTCAGGGTAATCCATGAGGAAGATGCAACTCCACTAACATAGAGCTAATTTAGGCTGCTGCTGAATAACAAGACTTAAAATCATCAGTTCAGTGAATGCTTCCTACACCATGCCAAGATGTGTTATGCCTTGTCATGACATTACAAGAAACAAAACCCATTTTAGCCCATGGCCTGTAGTTTTCTATTGCTTTCCCCACTACAAAGTCATGCCATATTCAGGGTGACTTGAAATTCTTACTCAAGAAAATGTATCTGGGCCAGGTGCAGTGGCCAATGCCTGTAATTCCAACACTTTGGGAGGCTGAGGTAGAAGGATCACTTGAGCTCAGGAGTTTGGGACTAGCCTAGATAACATAGACAGACTTTGTCTCTAAAACAAAAGAAAAGGTATCTGAATGCAATCAAGTGAAAGTAACACGGGAATGACTTTACAGCCACTCTAATCTAGTTGTTTTAAAATAACTTATTCATAATCACTGGCATTTTAAAATTGTTGACAAATGACTAGTGGCGTATGTCACACCTGCTCATAAGATACCTGGACACGATGCCACTGCAACAGGCAACAAGCCCTTAAAGTCTTTTGGAGGAGAGGTCACTCTTTGTGTTGTACTTTTTATGGGTTGACAAATGCATGATGACTTGTATCCACCATTATAGCATGAAACAGAATATTCTCATGACCTAAAGCTCCCTGATCCACCTATCCATCCATCCCACTCCCCAACCCAACCAAGCCCCTGGCAACCACCAATCTTTTTTACTATCTCCATCGTTTTGCCTTTTCCAGAATGTCATATAGTTGGAATCATTCAGTATGCAGCCATTGTCCACCTTTTTCTTAATGATATGCAACATTCCTTATGTATTCTGGCCACAAGTCCTTCAGTGGTCACACATGCTGCAAACAGCTTTCTCTGTATCAGTTAGATTTTGCTGTGTATCCAACATCCTAAAACATAGTGGGCCACAACAACTACTTGTTTGTTCATGACTGTGTAAGTTGGCCATTCGGGTTAGGTTTAGCTGATACGGCTTGTCTTTGTTTCAGGCTGGCAGGGTTCATACATGCATTTGTGGTCAGCTGGTACGGTCGATGGCCTAACTCACATATCTGATGCTGGGGGCTGCTGACAAGGGTTATGGTGATAACTGGGCCACATGTTGTTCATCCTCCAACAGACTAGCCTGGGCTTGTTCACAGGGTAATACTATAAAACTCTTGAAAGAGGCAAGGCAGCAAGCCCCAGTATGCAAGAAAATCAATCTGATGTCATGATTGTCAATATTTCACTGACCAAAGCAAGTAACGTGGCCAATTACAAAATAAAAAGTAGACTGGACACGGTGGCTCACACCTATAATCAGCATTTTGGGAGGCCGAGGTGGGCAGGTTACTTGAAGCCAGGAGTTTGAGACCCCCCTGGCCAACATGGTAAAGCCTCGTCTCTACTAAAACTAGAAATAATTAGCTGGATGTGGTGGCACATGCCCGTAATCCCAGCTACTTGGAAGGCTGAGGCATGAGAATCACTTGAGCCCAGGAGATAGAGGCTGCAGTGAGCACAAACTGCACCACTGCACTCCAGACTGGGTGACAGAGAAAGACTCTGTCTCAAATAATAACAACAACAAATAAAATAAAATGTAAAGGAAGACACTGTACCTCTTGATGGGAATCACACTCAAAGGAACTTGCAGAGAGAGGTGGGAGAGACCTGTGGCTACTTCTGCAAACAATCTAATAATGGTGTTTCTTAATGAACAAAAGTTCTTAATTTAAATGTATTTTATCAGTCTTATGCTTTGTAGTTAACTTTATTGGTTAACTAGTTTAATCTAGTTATTTAATTTAATAAACACTGCCTATCCCAATTTCATAAACACATTCTCCTATGTTATCTTTTGAAAGTTCATCTAAAGAAGGAAAAAATGTTCTGCACATTTTAATTTATATCTTTATTATGCCTCAAACTGTTGGAATATACAGACAACATCATAAGACCTATCTGTCCCTTCTAACAACTGTTTATATGCACAGTAAACACAACTCCAAGAGAAGTGTGGCTTCACTTCTAAGTGCTTGTAGGCTACATGATACACACATAGTGTTGTCTCTTTCCATCCTTTGGCTTCTAATCTTTTGGAACATTAGTGTTTTTCTTGTTCATATAAGCTCTTTACATATTTTAAAACCATCAACTCTGTCTGTATTGGAAATCACTTTTCAACTTATCTGTCTGTACATTTAAAAAATTTCAGGCAGGATGCAATGGCTTATGCCTATAATACCAGCACTTTGGGAGACTAAGGGAGGACGGCTGCTTGAGCCCAGGAGTTTGAGACCAGCCTGGGCAACATGGTGAAACCTCAGCTCTACACAAATAAAAATAAAACAATTAGCTGGGTGTGGGGTGGTGCACATCTGTGGTCCCAGCTACTCGGGACACTGAGGTGGGAGGATCCCTTGAGGTCCAGAGGTCAAGGCTGCAGTTAGCCATGATTGTGCCACTGTACTTCAGCCTGGGCAATAGTGAGATTCTGTTTCAAAAAAAAATTAAAATAAAAAAAAAAATTAAGCCAGGTGTAGTGGCTCACGCCTGTAATCCCAGCACTATGGGAGGCCGAGGCAGGTGGATCACCTGAAGTCAAGACTTCGAGACCAGCCTGGCCAACATGGCAAAACCCCATCTATACTGCAAATACAAAAAAATTAGCTGGGTGTGGTGGCAGGTTCCTGTAACCCCAGCTACTTGGGAGGCTTAGGTAGGAGAACTGCTAGAACCCTAGGGGCAAAGGCTGCAGTGAGCTGAGATCGCACCACTGCACTCCAGCCTGGGCGACAGAGCCAGACTAAGTCTCAAAAAATAAAAAAATACAAACACAAAAATTTAAAAATAAAAGTATGGTATGGGAGGATAATAAAAAAAACTGTCAATGTAGCAGTAACAATAGAGCTGCTACTATTTAGCAAGATTATGAGTGATTCTTATTTTCTATTGTCTTCTATTTTATAGCAAATATGCATTACCTGTATTAAAAAAGTTTAAAAGTAGTTTTTAATTTTTATGTATTCCAACCTATTGACCCTTTCCTCTGCAATTTCCTTTACTGTTTCTAAAAGTAGAAAGTCTTCTTCCACAGTATGGGAATATCACTTTTGAAAAAAAAGCATTTGGCAGAGCTTGGTGGCTCACACCTGTAATCTCAGCACTTTGGGAGGCTGAGGCCGGCAGATCATGAGGTCAGGAGTTCGAGACCAGCTTACCCAACATGGTGAAACCCCATTTCTACTAAAAATACAAAAATTAGCTGGGTATGGTGGGGCAGGCCTGTAATCCCAGCTACTGAGGAGGCTGAGGCAGGAGAATCGCTTGAACCTGGGAGGGGGAGGTTGCAGTGAGCTGAGATCACATCACTGCACTCCAGCCTGGGCGACAGAATGAGACTCCGTCTAAAAAAAAAAAAAAAAAAAAAAGAAAAGAAAAAAAAAATTAACATTAAACCATCCGGAGTTTATTTTCCTTCTACAGTTTTCAACTATGCCCATGATATATTGCCTTTACGTCTATATGCTAACGATAGGTTTGGTCAGCTTAAGGTTCTGGTTTGGTCAGCTTAAGGCCTTTCTACTGCTTGGTGTCTTCTTTGTGTTTGTGTATTTCAGCAGATCAAAAGGCTGCATCCTCCCTCCTATCCAGAAATTCAAATAGTAACAAAATGCAGCTGCATCTGGTAGTTTTCTGATTTCAGAATGAATATACCACTATTTTTCAGAGACAGACAAACTATTATAATTAGAGAGAGTTGGTTTTTAAGATGATGACTGCAGATTTCCTTCATTCTTTGCAACTATTTAGCAAGTTAAAGCTCAAGAGGAACACAAGAGATTAAAACAGAAGAAATTTAAAAAACGTACAATAGTATTTTTGTACTTTGTCCTTCCGTAAGGAAAGAACGGGCAGGGAGGCTCGGGCATAAACATTTCCCCCTTCCCTCATATTTATGTTGTGTATAAAGGTATAGTAAAACATAAGAAAATACTGAAAACATTACATTGTTTCTGTTTACCATGTTCATAAGCATATCCTTAAAACAAAGAAAGCATAGCTCTCCATGGCAGTTATCTGACTTCCAAACTCCAGGGGAAGCAAGTTGTATTTTATCAAATATATTTAATTAAAAAGCAACGTTCAGAGTATCTATTTCATATAATAGCCAATAAAATAGTAAGATCTCAATGAATTAATATATCTTACCACCTCCTCAACATATTTAATAAAATGGGATTTTTAAAAAGTGTGCTTATCTCTTTCCTCTCTAGTCACAAGCGCTGGGCAACAGATAGAAGATATTTTGTTCGTCTGCTTTTTCAGAACTGAATACATAAAAAATAAATTTTCCATATAATGGAAGCAGGCAGTAAACCTTTGCTACCAACATACGATCAATTTTTAGAAGCTTTTGAAAGCTGAGGGATGCCAAATCCTTTCTTAAGAGGGCTTGCTCAACATCTCAAAGCCACAACTAAAACTATATAGGAAGCAAAATCCATATATATATTGTTAGAAACAGACCCAGGGTCACTATTATTACATTAATAACTTAGGCCTTATAAACAGATATTGCAGGGATAATATCCTTTAAAGATATTACACAATTGACTATACATTCTTCCTCCAAAGCTCATGAAAATGATGACATCTAAGTTAGGCTAGGAGGCAAACAAAGCCCTACGACTTGCAAAAATCAGGATGAACAAAGAACTCTAGTAACATTGAGTCGTCACATTTTCATGCAACAGCAGTACATAAACTTGGAGGAAAAAGTCACTATTAGAATGTATCTTTCCTACCGTGCTAAAAATCAATCTTCACAAGATGACTCAAAGCAAACAGTATAAAATCTCCTAAAGATACGTTCATCTTGTCAAGAGACAAGACAGCTAGAAAGACAGAAATGTAAACTCTTTTAAAGTACCTGGTTTCACCCAACCCCCTAAGTATATAAGGCAATGCAATGCCAAAGCCAAGTTTTAAGGATCACCTTCAGAATGAAAAGACCACATTTTACCTGCAGCCAACTTTTGTCCTTGCATTTCAAGTTATGCCAAGTGTTGATGGGGCAGGTAGTTATGCCATGCTCCCTGTCCGAAATGAGTTCCCACCACAGCCACAAAGAGTGTTGAGTAGGAAGTGCTGATCAGAGGGGAAGTCTATTCTACAGGAAGAAGGGAAAGGCATCAAGGTTAGCTAGTAAAAACAAGAGTGGCAAATTCAGGAGTAACTGGAGAGCAGCCACATCTGGTGCAGAGGAAAGAGGAAGCTTCCAGGCACCACTGACCTGCTGCCTCTCCTTGCTGACTTTGGTTGGCCTCAATGGGTGGGAATAAATCACACAGCTATGTCCAAGCTGCTTCCTCCAGTCTGTTCCAGTACCGTTGCTTCAAAGGAAACCTCAGCAATGAGGGCCAGGGTGAAGAAGGGACGGCCATTCTGAGGCTAGAGCAACCTCAGAAGCTTGCTGCCGGTGTCACTCTATAGGTTCTTGCCATCACATGAAAGGTCAGAAAGAAGAGAGTAAGCTCATGTCATGCTACAATGACCTGCAACCCGGGTCTGTTTGCCTAGGCTCTTAGAAACGAGCATGGGACACATGCACAACTGCTAACCATCTTGCCACTGTTCACCAAGCCTGGAGAAGCTTCCCAGTAGGGATGATTTATGAGCCGCCGCATACATCTAAAAGGAGCCAACACTCGCAGGTCTAGCTTGTTCATCAGCACAGCACAATTATGCAGACACCAGGCCCTGGGTAAGGACTTACTGAATGAGTATGCCAAACAGGCCAGAAAGAACCAAGGTGAAAGCAGTGGATTTGGGTTGAGAAAATAGATGATGACTATTTGGAAAACAAAATAAGACTGCATAAGGAAGTACCAATGACCAAGACTTTGAGAACTCTCCGTTCTTTCCTTGACCTCCTTAACAGAAGGCTCATGGGGCATTTTCCAGTAGTGAGTAATTTCCTGCTGATATCCAGCGAATGGCTGGGTGTTGAGAGAAACATTTCTCGGAAGAATGTGCCTCTTCACCTCTACTTCTCCTGCAGGCAGCGCTATTTTCTAATGTGGTACATTCCTGAGATGGAATGCAGTATATTCTATCTGACACAGAATCTAGGCTCCCCACAGCCTCCCTGCAAACTAGGGACCGAGCAGGTGGATGGCTGGGATATCAAGAAGGTTTTTACATGAAGCCCTGAAACAAGCCACATCCACAGCATTCCCAGTGGCAGAAGGACCTGATCAAGACACAACAGAACTCTGCTACAAACACTATTCAGGCAGGGATGGCAATCACTGTCTTCCCAGCTCCCTGTGCCTCAAAGAGCTCACCATGATGATGAGCTCCCTAGGGGCTGGACTCTTGAGTACTTACTTATAGGCTGATGGGTACCTCTGCCCAACCCTGGACAGTAGCAGCTTCTTTCCCGGATATTTTGCCTTTCTACCTAAGTCCAAAGTATAGGTGGTACTGGCTCCTCTGATCCCTGCATGACATGGTTTGTAGGTTTTGCCCCCTTCAAATCTCACATTGAAATGTAATCCCCAATGTTAGAAATGGACCTAGTGGGAGGTGCTTGAGTCGGGGGAGATCCCTCATGAACAGCTTGATGCTGTCCTCATGGTAATGAGTGAGTTCTCACTCTGTGAGTTAATCTGAGATCTGGTTCTTTAAAAATGCCTGGCACCTCTCCCTTCAAGTTCACAATTTTTCTGTTAACTTTGTTTTTAAAACTTTTTAATAAATGAAGTTAAAAAAAAATGTGAGAGGAAGTGAAAGAAACAGATGATAGGCAAAGAAGATGAAACATACACATAATAAACAGGCTGAGTTCCTGAAGAAGGAAACCCAAGCAATGTCCCAGACCAACAACTGAAAACTCTAATTCAAGGCTTTCCAGAAATTTAAAAAAAAAGATTTAAAACTACATATTGAAAGAGCACATGGATTTTTAAGGGAGAACAACCCAAAACAGCCAACACCAAAACATGGTTGAATAAATAATCAGACTTTGATTTAAAAGGTTTAACAATATCCTTTGTTACTTGAGCCCAGGAGTTAAAAACTGCAGTAAGCTATGACTGCATCACTGCACTCGAGCCTGGGCAACAGGGTGAGACCCTGTTTTTGTTTTTGTTTTTTTTTTAAAAAAAAAAAAGAAAGAAAAACAAAGGAAAAAAATCCCCTGGGCACCTAGGCAAAAAACCTAAGTCACTTACAAACAAAAGATAATTAGACTGTCAAACATTTACAGCAATATTTTATACCAAAAGACAATAGAATAACACAGTTACCTTACATAAAGAAAATGCGATCCAAACATTTTTATATACAGACAAAATGGCCGTATGTAAATGCTGACAAATCATGAATGTGTATTGTTGATTCACAGAATATTGTTTCTACAAGCCCTTCCTGAGGAATCTAGTGCAGAAAGAGCTCCAGGAAGAATTAAGAGAAGAACTTAGAGTGAGCATTAATATTTACTAGTAGGTTTAAGACAGAAGGATGTAACGGAGACAATGCTCTATATACTACGGCTATGTGCAAGGCAGGGGCACAGAACACAACGAGTTTGTGAGAAGTAGAACAATCTTGCTTATTGGTTTTGTAGATAGCGACTAAGAATACTTCAAATCAGACTTGGAGGGAGGGAGGGTAAAGGAAGGGAGAAGAAATTAATACTAGCTAACTTCCACATTGCTCACAGTAGGGAATCACAATAACAGCCAAAAACTAAGAAGATGAAGGGCATGTAGTAGAAATATTAGTATAGAAGCAACCATTAGAAAACACAAATATTCCTAAATACCAAAAGATTTAATCATTTATAAAATTTCTTCTCAAAAATTATATAAATGACATGTCCACTGAATATAATACGAAGATAAAAAGATAGCCTAACCAGCGTTCACAGCACAGCAGTTCCTACTCTTCCACACTTCTCCAAACACTAGCAAATGTAAATAGCGAAACCCTCTGCTTGTTTTTACACAGACAGGATCACACTGTACACCTGACTCTGACAGTCACACCTAACTAGTTTTTCTTCTCAGGTCCTTGCCGTTTGCTTGCACAAAGTCCCTTGGCCGTTTTACCTCCCGTTTCTACTTTTTTTTTTCCAGCTGGCTTTCTGGTCAGTATGCTTGCAACTACCCCATACAACCTGACAACCAGCTTCTCTTCTGTCCTTGCCATGCTTTCTGAACTCCAAATACTCTAAAACACTTCCTTTTCATATTTCTGGGTTTTTTTTTTTTGTCTTTTTGTTTTTTTTACTTTTTACAACACCCTGAAATCAAAAAACGGGATTGTTTTCTCATTTTAAAGGTACTGTGTTTCCATTTAGAAAACTCAAGTAACACTGAAAACCAGGAAGTATAAATCAACTGACCACCTATGTACCAACTAGGGTGGTGAATATCTTTTCAGTTATTTGTTCCTCAGAGAGGCAGATGGTAGAGAAAGTGTGATGGTCTATTACCACCTGAGAACAACATCCACTCAAGATTAAGAGCAAGCTCTCAAAGCCTGCTTTGTTACTGGTACTTTCCCCTTGTTTATTCTTTTACTTCCTATAGTCTGCTTAAATTACAGGCCACTTGACATGTACATTACTGTCAGGCCTTTTTCAGACATGGCTGATACTCCAGTCCATTCTGAATGGCATTAAATGGTTCTCTGTTGGTTAGGTATCATCCAGTGTACCTTTCAGCAGCCAAGCAGGAAACTATAAACTGGCTAAACCATATCTAAACAATCAATAGGCCGGTAAAGTACAAGTAGATCAGCAGTTCTATTTTCAGTCTCATTATTTCTCTTTCAAGTAGCTGCTTTCTTAAAACGGGGTTAGAGAAAACACACAAGGGTATGAGGGAGATACGATTAGGAGAGGGGATGCTTTCTGAGGGCGGTACAAAACCACCTAGAATTCAATCACGTTAAAAACACAATGCATAAACACATGAATCCAAGTAAAACTGGGGAAACATGAGTAAGACAAGCAGCTGTATCAATGTCAATATCCTGGTTGTGATACTATACTACAGTTCTGCAAAATGTTAGGAGCAATGGATGGGGGAACTGGGTAAAGTGAACATGGGATGTCTCCGTATTATTTCTTACAACTGCACAGGAATCTACAAGTAATCTCAACAACACTTTCAATTAAAATTTATGATTGGCAGAATACAGATCTAAATGTTTATAGAGTGCTTATACTGTAGTGATAAGAATAAAGAAAAATTTTACTTTTTTTGTTTTCCACAGTAAACATGAAATATAGTATAAAAACAGAAAATAAGTATTTCTTAACAAGAGGTAAAAAGATGTAATCAAGACTTGGGATGTGTAAAAAATATTTTATAAAATCTCAAGGAATATAAGAAAAGGGAATGCAGGACTGTTCAATAAATCACAGGATTCTAAGTTATTTTTAAAAACCTTAAAATTAAAAAAATCTGGGTAAACAAAGGGAGGGCCTATGTATAGCGGCAAAAAATCAACTTAAGGGAGTGGTATGTCAGGAGGTGACGTGCTCTAGAGACCAGTGTTCTGGCCACACACATTCCCTATGTTCTTTAAAATCGCCAAACCACTTCTAATCACGTCATTCTTTAGGCCTTGCTTAAGCGCCAAAGGACCACTTCAAACAAGCTCAAAGCTCCTTCGTAAACACTTGTAGTGCATCTTTTATTTTTCTTTCCCAGCACTCCTCCACAATTAAAAGTAATCATCTGTGTGACTGTTTCACATTGGTCTTCCTCTTATGACTCTAAAAGAGGCCATGGGTACACGTTTCTGATCAGCACACTGCCTGGCAACTGTAGTCACAGAATACAGTTTTCATGAATTAAGTGCCAACATAACTTATATGAATGTACAGATGACTATCACACTGCTTTACAGAGAAAAGTAAGACTCTTCTGTTCAAGAATAACTCTTAGGTGTTAGATGACTCTCAAAAGCTGAGTCTTCAGTAAGGCTTTATTTAATTTCACAAACATTTCTGAAGGATTTATGGAGGTATCCCATCTTATGTGGTGACTAAATCCTATAGTTAGATATGAGGTAAAATTTGCACACATTCAAAATTAACCTCAGGAAAACATACGTTAAATTGCCAGCATCTAAGCCGTAGACACTTTAATGCCTAGATTTTAACCTCTTTTCAACTGATACCGCCCATTCCCCAGAGTATATCAAGGTGCGGTTTGATATCAGCAATGTGGTATTCAAGGAATTTCCTTTTTTCTTTGGGGTGGGGAATGGGGAGCAGCACATATGGTTTAATTAAGGAAAGCTAAATGTATGCATGGCACAAGTCCACAGGCTGACTTAACGTCAGGTGCTGAGGACAGAAAGATGTGAAAGGCAATCCTATGTTCCCATGGAGTTCACATTCTAGCTAAAAAGAAAGTAATGTATAAGCAATAGAATAAAAATATTACTTCATATAAAATGTCTAAGCACTAAAAAGGAAGAGCATGCTGTAAAATCCTATTTGGCCTGTCAGAAGCTAAACACTGTTCTTTCTAGTGGCTTGCATTCTGTAACCAAATCCTAACTTTCCCCTAGGCCGATGGAGTCCTAAAGTGAATTAGGGCAGTTAATGCATTCACAGAGGCAAAAGAGAAAGAGTATTTGTTACAAAATATCTCCCATACTACAAAAAAGTGGGGATTCAATAGAAAGGACAGCTCAGTGTAGGAAGAGGAAGGCAGTGCTCCTCTGAGGCAGGGGCTGTGAAGAGAACGGCAGGTGGCTCCGGAGGCAGAAGACATCAGTAAAGACAGAGTGTGAGGCGTGTGCTGCAGGTGTATGGGTGGCTGGCCAGGAGAGCAAGGAAAAGCATCCAGGCATGCCTTCAGCACCTGTGTTAGGAATCTGGAGGTAACACCTTCAGCAATGAGGAGCCAATGGAAGTTTTCAAGTAGGACAGTGATACATCACATGTCCATGAAAGATACAGCAGAAAGGAAGGACCTAAACCAGCTGAAGGCAACTTTAAAGACCACAGATGAGAAGGGCCTGAACCAAGGAATGGGAAGAAGGTGAAGGAAAGAGTTTCAGACATACGACCCAAGAATAATATTAGATCTGTAATTACAGCACTCTGGGAGGCCAAGGCAGGAAGATCGCCTGAAGCCAAGAGTTCAAGACCAGCCTGAGCAACCTAGTGAGACTCTGTCTTCACAAAAAATAAAAATAACTAACAAGTTAGCTGAGCATGGTGGCACAAGCTTGTAGTCCCAGCTACCCCAGAGGTTGATGTGGGAGGATCATCTGAGCCCAGGAATTTGAGGTTACAGTAAGCTATGATCACACCACTGCACTCCAGCCTGGGTGACAAGGTGAGATATCGTCTCTTTAAAAAAAAAGGGTAAGAATTAAGTTGTATAACTTGGCAGTCAATTGGATGTGAGGGTAAATTAGAGTTGAAGATTACTTTAGGTTTTGAGTTACAGTCTAAGGAAGACATACAAATATTAACTTGTAAACACGTCCACTGACTATATAATTACTCAATGTATTTCTCCACACAGCAAAAGAAAAAAGGCATTACTGCAAAAACAAAAATCAAGCTTACAAGATAGATAAAGCAGTCTTCTACATTACAAAATCCACCCTCCAAACAAAAGCAGCAGAAAGCTTACAGAATATATTAGAAAACATATAAAATCCTATGGGTAACTGACTTCTGATATATCTTAAAATAATGAAGCATATTTTCACAGGTTAAAAAAAATGGCTTAAGTGCTTGAGTGATTTTCTGGCAAAAATAATTAAATGTGTTTCAAGGAACTACTGGTAAGTCAGAGTGAGAAAATCTAAAGTCTCATTTGGAGTAAATCTGCTAAAAGCAGAAAGTGCTATTTAATACAACAGCTTCAGCTGGGCGCGGTGGCTCACACCTATAATCCCAGCATTTTGGAAGGCCGAGGCGGGCGGATCACGAGGTCAGAAGTTCGAGATCAGCCTGACCAACATGGTGAAACGCCACCTCTACTAATAATACAAAAATGAGCTGGGTGTGGTAGTGCACACTTGTAATCCCAGCGACTCAGGGAATGGAAGCAGGAGAATCGCTTGAACCCAGGAGGCGGAAGTTGCAGTGAGCCGAGTTCATGCAATTGCACCTCAGCCTGGGCAACAGAGCGAGACACTGTCTTTAAAAAAAAAAAAAACTGACAGTTTCTACAGCCAGACAACCTGCTCCTCTTCTGTGCTCATAATTACTAACAGGGGGTCAGGGGTAGGGGGAATCCAGGAAACTTCCATCACTCTCTGCCAGAAGGCACTTGTAGAACAATCTGGAGATCTGGAGTTCTAGGGAGCAGCCCTCTTCCACCTCCAGCTTCACCTGACCTATCTTCTTGTGATGCCAGACTGAACCTTTAGGAAGTGGTACATCAAATCATTCTTTCTGGGGGGGTAAGGGTGCCCCATTCTGCTGCGAAGTGAAACAGCAGCCATCAAGTCAGGACAAAAAGCCTCGTGTGAACAAGTAAGGAGCCTTCAGCTCTCCATAAGCCAGCTGTAAAGAGCCAGTTGAAAAGAGCGGGCTTCTACATGGAAATCCCTTAGTCTGCATCTTCATCAACTGCAACCAAATGCTCTTGCACTTCAGCAGTGACTGGCTGAGGGCAGAAATGGGGTATAGGCTGAGTGCCTCCAGGCTGGGGGCGGGAGGCAGTGGGTAATGTGATGTCTACTGGAGATGAGAGCTCCGAAGACAAGTTGTAAGTCTTCTGTACAGTTATGTACTGCCATGAAAAGAACTAATCTTAAATAAGAAATATAGGGCCAGGAGATGTGGCTCACACCTGTGAGCACTTTGGGAGGTGGAGGCAGTAGGATTACCTGAGGTTGGGAGTTCAAGACCAGCCTGACCAACATGAAGAAACCCCATCTCTACTAAAAATACAAAATTAGCTGGATGTGGTGACGCATGCCTGTAATCCCAGCTACTCTGGAAGCTGAGGCAGGAGAATCACTTGAACCTGGGAGGCGGAGGCTGCAGTGAGCCGAGATCATGCCATTGCACTCCAGCCTGGGCAACAAGAGCAAAACTCTGTCTCGACAAAAAAATAAAGGAAAAAGAAATATAGTCAAGGGAGGCAATGTAAACTCTAAAGACTGCTATTTTCTGCAACACAATATACAATGGAGTAGAATCAGATGGAAATGCATGTAGGTTTACAAGACTAGTCATCTGGGATTCTACAACTTCTCATAGCAAAATTAATATGTAATAACTCTGCCACAACATTTAGATTTAGAAATTCACCAGAACACCTCAAAAAAAAAACAATATATTTATTTCAAAAACAGGAGAGTCTGATAGGATATTCAGTTGCAGACCAGAGGCAAAAACCCTGGTCAAAAGCAAGAAAAAAAAATGGCATTAGAAGAATGAAACAGGCCACTACCTGGGGACCCCAGAAGAAAACAGAAGGCGATAACAAAGACAGCCAGGCCCAAGAAGTTTCCTGGAAACTACTGATCTCCATTCCCAGCAATTCCAGCCTAATGCTATTTCTCAGGGCTCCAATCTACTCCCTGCATTTCTGAACCCAGTCTGTACTCCAAAATTCATGGGAATGAAACTTAATTGGAAATGATAAAACCAATTCCAGTGCCAGGATTACAGGGAAAGGGATATATGAATACACACCCACCCACACACAGATATACACACACACACACACACACACACACCATCGTCTACATGGAACCCAGAATGTTTTTTATTCATAAAATTATTATGTATAATATTAAATACCATACATAGAAATCATTATCATAGATAGTTCTATGGGGATATTACATATTAATTGGAATACTGCAGGTACGCTGCACGTTATATAGGTTCTATGGACTCATTTGGAATTTAACCACCATTTCCAACACAGATTCTACAGGACAATACAATCAGAGCTCCAGACAACCAACTTTCCAACTTTTCATGCATGACACATGTGTGCATTAAGGACTGTCTGTACTTCATGCTTGATTACCAATTTGACTCCATGCCAGCCAAAAAGGTCCATCTGAACATTATTCTCTGAACTGACCCAAAGAAGATTTAAGGGGACACTCTGTAAATAATAAACTGTGAACCTCACAAGCTAGGTACTCCATGACACGTAAGACTGGCCATAGCTTTTACCCAAAGCCTCTTGATTTAAAACAGATCACATGAGGATATTTAAAAACAAACAAAAAAACTCATGGACACCAAGTTTGGCCACAAAAAGATGCTGCTCTATTTTACAGGCTATTGTAGTTAGTTTTTTGGCTGTTTATTAACATCCCTATCATCCATCCTCTTCAACTGGCATTGGCAGGTTACAGAGCCACCCCTTAAATACAGAAGTAAAAAGTATAACTACACACAGATTCAACACCAGAACACAGCTTATTACTACTCCGTAGCCAGTCTCAGGTCACAAGGCACACATACGGAGAACCGCAGGGCTACCATGGTTACCATGCGCATAGCCAACACCGCACACACTGCAGCCTTATAGGGAAGTAGCCCTAAGATCCCACATGTCAGTAATTGCTAGTGGTAGCTGTGGTGGCCATGCAGGGAGAGGATGTTAAGGAGAGAAGCAGGACAAAGAGTATGACTGTGGGGGAGGACTCAGTAACACACAGAGTGCGACCGGAGGGGCCAGAGCCCAGCATACTGGAATACAAAGGCTCACTGCTTCCCATACCGTCTACAACAGCTTCTGTAAGAATCCTGCTGCCGGGCACAGTAGCTCATACCACCTGTAATCCCAGCACTTTGGGAGGCTGAGGTGGGCAGATCACCTGAGCTCAAGAGTTCAAGACCAGCCTGGCCAACATAGTGAAACCCCATCTCTACCAAAAACACAAAAATTAGTGGGGCATGGTGGTGGGTGCCGGTAATCCCAGCTACTCAGGAGGTTGAGGCAGGAGAATCTCCTGAACCTGGGAGGCAGGGGTTGCAGTGAGCCGAGATCACACCACTGCACTCCAACCTGGTCAATAGAGTGAGACTAAGTCTCAAAAAAAAAAAAAAAGACTCCCACCAATCCCACCAATAACCATGCCTTCAAAGTTTTATTTCTACTTTCTTCTCAACTGTCCCATCTCTGGCCTTCAATCTCATTAAAAGGCATTTTTATGTTTAAAAACACTCAGTGAATAGCACTGAGGATTCAGAACCACAGTCTAAGCAAGAGAAGCAGAATGAAAGCCAGTGACTACAGTGGTCTGGAGAGGAATTGCCTATTCTGTTCAAACTCAGTGATTCTGATGACAGGCAACCAAAGGCTCCAGGAAAGTAGCACGTCAGAGGAAGGACACTAGACCAGGAGAAAAGGGTTCCCTTTGGGTCCCAGGTCTGCTCTAGGACCATTAATCAGGCTGGGTCTCAGTCCACTTAAAAAACAATCCTTGGCCAGGTGCAGTGGCTTGAGCCTGTAATCCCAGCACTTTGGGAGGTTGAGGCAGGAGGACTGCTTGAACTCCAGCCTAGCCTGGGCAAAATAGGCAGACCTTGTCCCTACAAAAAATTAAAAAAAAAACAAACAGAAAAAACTAATTAACTGGGCACAGTGGTGCATGCCTGTAGTCTCAGTTACTTGGGAGGCTGAGGCAGGAGGATTATTTGAGCCCAGGAGGTTAAGGCTGCAGTGAGCTGTGACTGTGCCACTGCACTCCTGGGTGACAGAGTGAGACTCAGGAGTGCAGTGAGAAATGTCTCAAAAAAAAAAAAAAAATTAAAAAAAAATTTTTAAAAGCAATCCTTGCTCATTTACTGCAAAGGATTCTACTGTTAAAATAAGTAACAGAAAGTACACTGCAAATTGTGAAATTAAGTGCTTTTATTCTAAATTCAATCACATTCACACAAAAGTTCCAGTTAAAACAAACCTAAAAAAAAAAAAAATCAGCTAGGCAAGGTGGCTTATACCTATAATCCTAGCACTTTGGGAGGCTGAGGCAGGTGGACCACTTGAGATCAAGAGTTCAAAACCAGTCCAGCCAACATGGTGAAATGCTGTCTCTACTAAAAATACAAACATTAGCCAGGTGTGGTGGCACACGCCTGCAATCCCAGCAACTCCAGAGGCTGAGGCACAAGAATAGCTTGAACCCAGGAGGCAGAAGTTGCAATGAGCCAAGATCACACACTCCAGCCTGGGCGACAGAGCAAGACTCTATCTCAAAAATAAAAATAATAAAAGTAAAAAATAAAATATAACAAAGAAGCCAAACCAATCCTAAAAATCCCTTTTTCACAAGAATAGACATGTCATTCAGCTCCAAGCTATAAATCCCAATTTGCCTAGTCAAGAACAAGCACCTAAGTTTATTTTTATGTCTTCTTTCTCTATTTAAGTAATCCCAAGCATTTCATAAGATCCAGGAGATGGGGGGAAAGTTGAGATCCACAAATAACAGAATAATCTTCAGGGCTAAACTAAGGATAATATATTAAGAAAAAAGTTAAAAACAAAAAAGATGATTTTGTTTCAGATGCAAAAGCGTCACCTGCTCAGAATTTTTGCTATAAACTTTCCGGCAAGATCAAAATCTCAGGAAATTCCAAACCAATAAAACTCTAAAAACAAATTACTTAGGAAAAATGATCTAACTTTGGAGACCCAAGCATGCTCCTCCCATTGTCATCCAGTTTTTACTTTTACAGAGGACTAACAAACCGACCACAAAATCATATGGTAATAAAAGCTTTGCTTCCCGCAAGTTGAAAACTCTCTGGCTTTTAATAAATGCCTCTACTTCCTGTCAGCACTGGTCAGTCCCAGCTACCAAACCTACGAAGTCTGAATGAGAGAGACACTCTCCTACCACTGACGTCTCTCATACTTGGCCAGCACACTGGAACACAACACTAATAAGCCACAGGGAAACTACTCTCCAGTGTGGCATGGTCTGTATAGGGCATGGAGGCAGGGCCAGCTGATGAAGACGCTTCAAGGCGAGACTTAGCTCCATTGAACACTAACATAACTGGGATTAAATCCGCTGAAATGAAGTCCAATTCCATGCAAGGCACTGTGAGGGAGACACCAAGCATTACACACAGTTCTCGCTCAGAAATGGTATACAATCGGTCAGGCGTGGTGGCGCATGCCTGTAATCCCAGCACTTTGGGAGGCCGAGGCAGGCAGATCACGAGGTCAGGAGTTCCAGGCAAGCCTAACCAACAAGGCGAAATCTCATCCCTACTAAAAGTTAGTTGGGTGCGGTGATGCATGCCTGTAATCCCAGCTACTTGGGAGGCTGAGACAGGAGAATCGCTTGAACACGGGAGGCAGAGGTTGCAGGGAGCTGAAATCATGCCGCTGCACTCCAGCCTGGGCAACAGAGCAAGACTCCTTCTCAAAAGAAAAAAAAGCACGCAAGCAAGCAGACCTTGAGAGGGTAATGGAAGGACCTAGACTAGGCACCTAACTTGGACCTGTGGAAAGGGGAAATCAGAGAAAGCATTCCAAAAGAAATGTACAAACTGTGACTGGAAAGAAGAACAAGCATCAGGTAGAAGGGAGGCTATTCCAGGCAGAGGAAGCAGTGATATGCACGGCTCCACGAGGCACAGACCACCACGATGTCAGGAACGAAGCACCTCTGAAGGCTGTCCCAGAGTGTGAGGTGTGAATGTGCACACTCTGAATTCAAGGGCCAATGCTCCTGCCTGAGTGAGTGAATGAATGAGATGGCTCAAAAAGAATAAAAGACCTAAATGAAAGCGCCAGTTGGGGTAAACCTGTAGGAACTCCTCAAGTTGAGGAACAAACAGAGAAGACACCAACGAGTGAGATCTAGGATTAGCTAGAGAAGCAAGAGATAGAAAAGGAAAAAGGAGTTATAAAAATAGGGAAGAGGATATTCAATAAGCAAATACAGGTCTATGACACTGAACTGCACTAAAATAAAGATGCAAAATAGCCACTGGATTAGCAACAAGGAAGCGGATAGCAATCATCTTGTCAAGAATTATTTCAGGCCTGTAAGCCCAGCACTTTGGGAGGCTGATGCAGGCGGATTACTTTAGGCCAGCCTGGCCAACATGGTCAACACCCCAGCATGGCCAACAAGCCTGGCCAACATGACGAAACCCAGTCTCTACCAAAAATACAAAAAATTAGCCGGGCATGGTAGCACACCTGTAGTCCCAGCTACTCAGGAGGCTGACGCACGAAAATCACTTGAAGCTGGGAGGTGGAGGTTGCGGTAAGCAGAGACTGAGCCACTGCACTCCAGCATGGGTGACAGAGTGAGACTCTGGCTGGGGAAGAAAAAAAAAACAAAACTATTTCAGTGGCTTAGTAGTATAGAGCCTCACTTCCCTGGAAGATGAACACACAGAGTGACTGGAAGATGAACGATGGGTACAGTGACCTAATTACTTCAAAAATTTCAGAGAAGGAGAGTATAAAGCAGTGGCCAGAGGGGCAGGCTCTGCTGGCAGAAGCTGAGAATGTTGAAGTGGCACACATAAGATGGTAATAGGGAGGGCCTGGGATACATTCCTCAGAGAGTCACCAACCCATTATTGGAAGATGTCTTGAACAGGCGAGATGGGAAGGGGTCAGGAGAGCAGACTGAAGGTGCCTCAGAAAGGAGAAAATGCTCCTTTTCCCCAGAAGAGAAATGAGGTGTAAAGGAAGGCAGGTAAGCTTTAGATCTGATGGCCAGATGCTGGGGGAGACAGATTTGGGATTAAAGACTGGATTTTCAGTTGCTCAATACTGAGAGGTTTTTTCCCAGCAGCACTTAGGAGCCTGGGCGCAGGAAGACAAAGGCAGGTGACGAGCCTGCTCCAGAGCTAGAGCGCAGGTAAGATGAACACAGTGCAGTGGCGAGGCAGCATCTAAAGTGAGTGACCACAGTCTCAGCTGCAAGAGGCATGTTAGGAGGCTGCGATGGGGGGAGGGGAGAAACAGCTGGAAATGTGAATGAAGGAGAAAACCCGAAGGGGAGAGAGTAACCGAGCGAGGGAATGTGGAAGCACAGAGGCTGTAACTAGAGAGAAGAAGGTCTGAGCTTAAAAAGAGGTCAAAGGTAGAGACTATCTCAACAGCCAGGGAGGGAAATGGTCGGTCGGAAGAGCAGAACAGGAAGTTCCCTGGGACATGAGGTGATAGTGCTGGGTGGACTGCCCAAATGCACACTGACATGGGCCGGGGATGACGGAAGCCTCGAAATGGAAAGACAGGTTGTGAGCCAGGTAAACTCAGGGGATAGGGAGTACTGCAAGGGGCCCATTTTAACTACAAATAGTCTGGGCGTGGTGGCTAACACCTGTAATCCCAGCACTTTGGGAGTCTGAGGCGGGAGGATCGCTCTAGCTTAGGAGTTCAAGACCAGTCTGGACAACATGGTAAGATGCTGTACCCTACCAAAAAAAATCATTAAAAATAAAATAAAATTAAATACAATAGAAAGCAAGCCATTAAGGAATTCCCCACTATGTCAATTTATTAAGAAAGCTTAAGTCCTAAGATACATACATGCATACAAATACATACAGGGAAAGAGTCCACACACACACACACACACACACACACACACACACACACACACCACACACCACACACCACACACACACACACCCTATGTGCTTCCCCGCACCCCCCAGGCATTTTCACTCTCCTCAGCAAATCAGAAGACAAAGCATAATCAACCAACTGGGGTCTTCTCCAGAGTTTGGACTTCTATCCAGGATGCCTTTTTAATCAACTCATTATCATTCATCCCCTTCAAAACAGCTGCCTCCCCCTGCGATAGTGTGGCCGTATACTGGCTATACTTCAGTGATTGTGTCAAGAAGCTTGGGAACTATGGTTCTTTTACCCCATACATCTACTTCTGCCACATATACACTCCACTGATAGTGGAGTCATAAATGACTCCAAAAGAAAACAAGGAGGAAAAAAAAAATCTCACCATTCAAAAAACAGTCAAAGTACCTTTTTATTCTCCTTTGTCAGTCATTTTTAAGGAAAACCTTTCCCCTTCCAGACATTTAAATGATTTGTAGTCAAAAACTATTAAAAAAAAAACAAAAAAAAAAAACCCAGGATTACTTCTATATATAACCTTCATAGCTAGAATTAGAAATAGGAAAAAAGGACGGATGCTTTCAAGACTTCAATGGTTTGCAGATTGCCAGTTCTGCTGTCTATGTGGCATATATGGCATAGAGACTGCTTCTATATGGCAAGGGAAGAATTTAATAAATGTGTGAACGGAAGACGGGGAGCAATCAGTAAATCATTCAGAATTCCTCAAAATATTTTTGTGTTTAAATTTAAATAAACAAGCCGGGCACAGTGGCACGCGCCTGTAATCCTAGCACTTTGGGAGGCCTAAGTGGGTGGATCACCTGAGGTCAGGAGCTCGAAACCAGCCTGGCCAACATGGTGAAATCTTGTTTCTACTAAAAATACCAAAAATTAGCCGAGCATAGTGGCAGGCGCCTGTAATCCCAGCTACTCAGGAGGCTGAGACAGGAGAATCGCTAGAACCCGGGAGGCGGAAGTTGCAGTGAGCTAAGATCATGCCACTGCACCCAGCCTGGACAACAAGAGTAAAACTCCATCTCAAAAATAAATAAACAAATAAATAAATTTAAGTAACAATACAAATTTCAGAATCTGTAATGATATCTGAAGTGTTACAATGCCTAAAAATTCAGTCTCATCACTTAGCCATTTAAAAATAAGATAATTATCAGCACACTTAAGTTTTCTTAATAAGGTACTTGACTTGAAAGAATCACTCAAAGCTATCTGTGTACTGAGAACTGCAAAGAAGACTACATAGGCTGGCACGGTGGCTCACACCTGTAATCCCAGCTCTTTGGGAGTCCAGGGTGGGCAGATCACGAGGTCAGGGGTTCGAGATGAGCCTGGCCAACATGGCGAAACCCCATCTCTACTAAAAATACAAAAATTAGCTGGGCGCGGTGGCAGGTGTCTGTAATCCCAGCTACTCAGGAGGCTAAGGCAGGGAGAATCGCTTGAACTTGGGAGGTGGAGGTTGCAATGAGCCGAGATTGCACCACAGCACTCCAGCCTGGGGTGACAAAGCGAGACTCCATCTCAAAAAAAAAACAAACAAACAAAAAAAGGAAGACCGCATAATGGGATAAACCAGACAACATCATTGAAAATATCCTTTAAAATTCACAACAACTAAATTAGACCTTTATTCTCAATAGTGTCAGCTGACAATCAGTGGGCTAGGCACATATTTTCAATGTACTCCTAATGGGAAGGCTAATATTTGAAGATTCCTTAGAAAAATCTTTACATATTAAAATATAATTCTGTTTTTTGTACAAATCAAAGATCATCTGCATACATACTTGCCAAGTTACCACTTCACTTCAATGAATACTATACTGCTTGCTTACTAATTACAGTGCACTGTTGTTGGTGTTCTAGGGCTGTAACATTTACAGTGAAACAAATACCATCTGCCTGGAGAAGACACCTACACAGTCACTTACACTATCTGGTAGCATGAGCTCAAGGCCATGATGGAATAACCTCCACTAGGCTACCCTTCTGGAAGCATTTAGAGGCCATATGGCAGTCAAGGTTAAAAGTAATGGCAGAGGAAATATAAGAAGGAAGAGAGGAAAAATATATACAATAAGAGAGTAACACATATGCATTGTGTGAGGGGGTAGTGGAGAAGGGTTAAGACCAAAGAGGAAGGAAGTGAAATATGATCTCATGCTTTCGAGCCTAGGTGACACTTAACATGAACAGAGACAGGCAAGAAGTCAATCCCAGATGAGGGAGGGACTCAGAGAACACACAGGCTCACTCCTCCCTGCCCTTCAGAACTCCACCTAGACATTACCTTTATACACTATCCTTTATTTGTTTCACCTGCTCCCAATCCCAATTAGATACCTCTTCCTGAGCATCCCCACAGCACCTCGGGCCTAGGCCCATAAGAGCTCATCACTGTGAGCTAGGATTATGTTTATTCAGCCACTCTGTCTGCTGGACTACTGAACTTCCTAGGGGCAGGGACCAAGTTTGTGTTCTTCACCACGTATCCCCACTGCCCAGCATGGAGCCTGGTACCTAGTAGCTGCTCATGTATTATTTGTTGAATGACTCAATCAATAAGATGCTGGCTGCAAGGAGCTTACAATCTAGACAAGAAAAGCAAATGAAAGATGGACAAAAAGCTTCACAGAGAAATTGGTCCTTAACTGTTGGTTTTAATTTCACATACACATATCAAGCAGCCATGCTGTCATGTCATATGATCCAGGAGTGCTAAAACACTGAGCTGGTTTTATCCTTTTGGGAAGGGTTCTCTGAATGCTCTACATTTAAACACCCTACCACCTACCAGATACTTCCCCAGACGTCCTCTATCAACATGTTCACAACCCAATCACCACCTTCTTTGCACACCTGTTCCTTTTCCTGTGTCCCCACCTTGGTGAGAGGCTCCATCTTTCATCTAGCTACCTATTTCCCTAATCTGGAACATTCCTCCCATTTCTTCTTCTTCCCCTCCCCCCACATTGAATAAATCACCAAATCCTCCCGATTTGAGACAGTAAGGCATAGAGATTAAAAATCCAAATACCTGGCTGAGTGTGGTGGCTCACGCCTGTAATCCCAGCACTTTGGAAGGCGGAAGCGGGTGGATCACCTGAGGTCAGGAGTTCGAGACCAACCTGGCCCACATGGTGAAACCCTATCTCTACTTAAAAAAAAAAAAAAAAAAAATTAGCCAGGTATGGTGGTGGGTGCCTGTAATCCCAGTTACTTGGGAGGCTGAGGCAGGAGAATCGTTTGAACCTGGGAAGCAGAGGTTGCAGTGAGCCGATATCACGCCATTGCACTCCAACCTGGGCAATAAGAGTAAAACTCCATCTCAAAACAAACAAAAAACAAAAACCAAATACCTTTCCCTTTGGAGAAAGGTACAAAACTTATGACAAAGACCTCAACTGTGCTATAATGCTAAAGCATCATCCTGATCTATTGCTTGTGTTCTAATTTGCCATTCACAACATAACTCTATAGAGTACTAGGTGTTCAAGAAGGATCAAAGAAAAGGCATATCCTACAACATAATGTGCACTTTTGTGGCTAAAAGGGAGAGACCTTTAACAAGATACATTCCTCCCTGCAACCTATATATTTATTTTCTTTTATTATGGCTATGCGGATAAGGTAGAAAAATCATCTAGTCATGAATTTGGACACATGACAAACGGTATCACTCCTGAGCAAGTCGTAAAGCAAGTCATTAAAAACCTTACTTCGTAGCCATCTCAGTACAAGCATATTTGGGCAAGTCATTCTTTTATCAGCTCCCATTAGGCCCACCCAATTTAACTTAAAGTTGGTCATCAAAAACAGTTCCTGGAAACAACTGAACATGGGACAAAAATACAGCCACACTCAGTTGCCTGAGGTAGGAAAAAATGGTGGTAGCTTCTAACTTCCTCAAAATAGCAGAAGGGGGCTGAGGAGAGAGACAAAAGAGGAAGGGCAAGAAGCAGCACCTGGCCAATGATTTTACCCTGGATTTTAATGTCAAGGGTACTCCCTCAGACCACCAACCCTTTAGCCCTTTGCTTCAATTTTATCTAATGATAACACACCAAACCTACAAGGCCAAGCATCACATAACATTAACATCAAGCTTGAAGAGAAAACTCGGCTTGGGTAAAGCATTGCAAACTCAAGGGCTAAGTAACGTACACCAACAAGGAAAGCGTGGCCCACTGTGGGAGACTGTAGTAAACTCTGGAACGCACAAGTGTCCATCCAAAAGGAGTCGTGTCCCTCAGCCCAGCAGACCACTGCCGATGTAAGCTCAGATGGTGCGATTTTCAGACTTTCCATGAGAGGCCAGAATCCAGAGTTGCATGTCATTTCTCCTGATTCACTTATAAACAATGGCACAAATTAAACTCTTCCCTTTTTTTAAAACATTGTGTGAACCAAGCAAAACATGACTGTGAGTAGCCCATTTGTGACATCTAGGTAAGAGGTTAGAAAACTAGGCAAAGGCCAAAAACTACTCCTCCTATGTCCTAACAAACTGGGGAGGCTTAGCACAATCCCTCGTTTCTCTTCACAGCCATATACTTGGAAGCTGAAGCAATGACGGCACTGCCATAGTGCTATTGTGAAGCTGGATCCAGGACACAGGAGAAAAGCTCTGAGGGGCTGAGATCTCATTGTCCTCCTGAAACATTTCCTGCCCCTATAGACCAATTGTTGGTATATGATAAATAGTGCTGCATGTAAAGGACTTTGCACAGTGCCTGAGGCACAACACAGAATTCAGTAAATGTTAGCTATTAGTGGGTTTTAACCTGAATAAGGGTAGAATATGGAGCAGACTGTGTTTCTCTCTCAAATGGAAGATTTTTTAGTCCAATTACAAAATCCAACATTCCTCTTTAGACAAAAGAAGAATTTGAAAAGGAACTGCATTCATCCATGTGGCATTCAGGAATTTTAAAATATAATGTGATTTATGCCCCCATGGGTATTTTATTATTTTTAAGGAAATCCATGGGTTTTTAAAGTTTTAATTTGAGTTAATATGAAATTTTAAAGTTCTGTCCCACTTTTAGATTAGGGGGATCAGGAACAGCCAAATAATGCAACCAAGTCCAGCATGAGTAGGGCATGAAGCCCCAATTTTTCTGGAAAGATCACCCCACCCTCTGGTCTCCTGGTGTGACCATGTCTTTGTAGAAAGTTAGATTGGGGTCATGCTATGTGGCTGTCTAGTCTAATGACTACATTTTACAGATTCTGTATGTAACTCCTCAAAGTCCCACAACAGTCAAAGGCAGAGTCAGAACCCAAAGCCAGTTTCCTGAGTCTTATTCCATGACCTCACATGTCCCCTCCTGTAAGCATATATGCTCAAGGTGGCTGCTTCAGGGGAACAAGGCCCCTTGAGACTAAAGCTTTGAAACACAACTGTTCTGTATGAAACTAACCAGTACTGGAGGCAGATACAAGCCCCTACCCTTAGGAGCAAAAGGCTCTACCAATCAAGGGCACAGGTTGGGGAAGCTTTCCTATACACAGCCCAGCAGTCTTGCTTCAATACATTGCAGGCATGGTCATAATCTTTTAAAAATCCTTTAATATCAACTATGCCTTCTTAACCACTGGCTGGGAACAAGAATTCCATACCTCTATGAAAGAATATAATTTACTTGCTGGAAAAGTAGAAGTGTCACTAAGCAAAGGAATCAATGATTTTTTTTTCTTTTTCTGAGATGCGGAGTTTCACTTCTGTCACCCAGGCTGGAGTACAGTGGCACTATAGTGCACTGCAACCTCTGCCTCCCTGGTTCAAGCAATTCTTCTGCCTCAGCCTCTCAAGTAGCTGGGATTACAGGTGTGTGCCACCACGCTCAGCTAATTTTGTATTTTTCATAGAGATGGGGTTTCACCATGTTAGTCAGGCCGGTCTCAAACTCCCGACCTCAAGTGATCCACCCACCTTGTCCTCCCAAAGTGCTGGGATTACACCATAAGTCACCATGCCCAGCTGGAATCAATGATTTTTAAATAATGTTACTATGCTTCAAACTGTCCAACTTCCAAAGTACTGAGAAAATATTTTTTGAAATGTAGCCAAGTATAGAATATAAACTGTGTCCTACATTCAAAAGTTGTCTTTCTAGAAAGCGTGTTTTAATGGCAAAGGATACAAAGCAAGCTGTAAAAGAGACTAAAATTAGCTCAAACCACAAATAACCTAACAAACTTATCACTTCCTTATGATCAACCTACAAAAATCAAACTTTAAAGGCACTTACAAAAAACTAAAGGTGGGAGGCCAACTGCATCCTTTAACTTCAGCTATACCCTTTCTTCTTTCTAACAGATCCTGGCATGTAAACATTGCCAAACAATGACATTGTATTAATGTGAAGGCAAGCACCAGGGAAATTACGGGAGCTAGGTTTTGCCCTCTAACTAAAACAGCATGTACCGTGCAGTTCTTAAGTGGTTAGAAGGGTAACTACCTCCTCAAACTGAAGATGGGAAATGAAGATGAAGAGCCACACCCATCTCCAGCTGCATTTCACAGACAGCTAAGGACATACCACACTCCCACTTCAAACCAAAGTAATCCTCCATCTTCTAAAGCCATCTATTTCCTACTTGCAAAAGCAACATCTTCCAAGTCATTGGGAAACCCAAAGTTTGTCACCATCTGAGTAGTGGAACAAGTTGCAACATAAGGCTTCGTTGACAAATATGTATTCATGGGGGAAAAAATGCACTGGGTTTGTTAAACTACAACTATTCTCTCTCTGAGTGATAACTATGTTTGTTAAGTTTTATAAGTTTTTTGGAGAAAATTCAAGCTCACAAAAGATGAAAACAAGTGGTTAAGGATGAGTATAGAACCTACCACTGTGCGTTCTCCAATACTGTTACTCAAACTTTCAAAAGTTATTTTCATTAGCAGGTAGAGAAACAGGGGAAAGTAGCAGCCCTGTGTAGCTATTTGTGGTGTCAACAGAGCAAACAAAATACTGGTAATGGCACTAACATTCTTACAATTTATTCAAGAAAAACCATCAGTAAGACATGAAGGAATATTTAGAAATGCTCAGAAATGGTACCATGATAGGTACATAAAGGGCCCATTAAAACCTAACATTCTAGGGATGTGGATTGTCAAGGAGTGTTCAAGAGCGACCCTTAGGTGTGGCTAAACCAGCTTGTATGCTGAGGACTGCTCCAAAAATTTAGTTTTGTGCTTGTAGAAACCTGATGCAACTTCATGATCTTGGCCCCATTCTGCCTCACCCCACCTTGGAGGATGATCCTTAACACTCTGGCAACAGGAAGGAGGCATACAGGTAATGAACAATAATGGTAATGCTCTTAATTCAAAAGTGCTGTCAAGATACAGTCCAGATCAGGCTAAAAACAACAAAGCAAAACAATGACAACAACAAACCAAAAAACGATATATTCCCTCCCCCCAAAAAAATTCAGTGGGTACCTTCTTAGAGGCCTCTTTTGTCTGTGCAAAAGTTAGCCACACAAATATTTATGACTCAGTGAAGGCATATTTTCCCTTAATCCTTACAGAAGCAAACTAAGCCCTATTTGAAAAGTGAAACAGTAGTTCAAAGTGACAGATTACAGAGAGTTAAAGCTCATTTACCATGTTATGCTAAATGCAGTTTGCTTAGTTGTTCTCTCGAGTGAACTTATATTCAGAAGTAGCTTCATCCTTAGACATTTTTAAGTAACCCATGTTCTTAAGAGAATTCTATTTGGAATAATTACTTGATGTTCACTTTCCTGTAAGCAGTTTGCAATAGTGTACAATCCTGTAACTAGTGCCCATCTGAATAAAAATTAGCTAAGCTGTTTCCTGTCATTTGACGTCGTGACTTTTAAGTAAGATTCTGCAAAAGGAAGAGACGTGCCAATAAAAGATACATTAAGAAAGAAAAAAGTCAGGGGAAAAACGTTTCTTAACAGAGATAAAGGAAGAGTTTTCCTTTTCTAATCACTAAGAAATGTTTAAGCATTATTTTGGAAACCTAGTTTTGCTATGCTCATCTTATCTCTGCAAGTGATGTTGCTCACCCACAAAAGCCACAAACATAGCCGAGGCTTTTCCTTCTTCATCTGTAAAAGTAAAACATATCTCAGTCTCTAGGAAGAAACATCTGAAAAGTAAAGAGAGGGAGACAGACTCAAATCTACTTGGGACCCAAAACTTTACTTCAACAAGTGGTTAATCCTCAAGAAAGACTTAGAATTTTCAAGCACAGTACTAGATTCATGGTAGTAAAGAATATGTTTATTTCCCAGAGGAAATGCAGACCTTAAGTGTCCCTTTGCCATGTTTACTCTAAGTCTATATTACAGAGCTGACTTCTTGGAGCACTAATTCTATCTAATTACTGTAGGGTATCCATAAAACCTTACTGCCTTGGTAAAATCACAAGCATTCAGTACATCAAACCATGTCACAAATTTTTCTATTAAAAAAAGGACAGGGCTGGGCACAGTGGCTCACGCCTGTAATCCCAGCACTTTGGGAGCCTGAGGCAGGCAGATGGCTCAAGCCTGGGAGTTGAAGACCAGCCTGGGTGACACAGCAAAATCCCATCTCTACTCCAAAAAAATATAAAAATTAGCTGGGCATGACGGCACATGCCTGTAGTCTCAGCTACTTGGGATTCTGAGGCTGAAGGATCACTTGAGCCCAGGAGGTGAAGGTTACAGTAAGCTAAGATTGTGCCACTGCACTCCAGCCTGGACGACACAGCAAGACCCTATCTCCAAAAAAAAAGTTACTAAAAAAATAAACTTTAGGCCGAGCGTGGTGGCTCACGCCTGTAATCTCAGCACTTTGGGAGGCCAAGGCAGGCGGATTACAAGGTCAGGAGTTTGAGACCAGCCTGACCAACATGGTGAAACCCCATCTCTACTAAAAACACAAAAATTAGCTGGGCATGGTAGTGTACGCCTGTAATCCCAGTTACTCAGGAGGCTAAAGCAGGAGAATCACTTAAAACTCAAGAGGCAGAAGTTGCAGTGAGCCGAGATCACGCTACTATACGCCAGCTTGGGTGACAGAGCAAGACCCCATCTCAAAAAAAGAAAAACTTTAAAAGGACTGAAAATCATTGATAAGTAGTTGGTATTATTTTATCTGTGGTGTGACTTGTACCAAAGCCCAGATATCAATAGATTTGATGGCTACAGTTTTCTTTGGCTGTTTCAGGGCAGGAGGGAATCTTCTGTGTGAAATGGCCTTATTTCCAGTTTTCAGACAATTAAAATGTACAAGCTGTCAGCAAGATACTCATGATCATGTCAAGCTGCTTTGAAAAAGGAGAGGGCAGCTGGGTGTGGTGGCTCATGCCTGTAATCTCAATACTTTGGGAGGCCAAGGTGGGTGGATCACCTGAGGTCAGGAGTTTGAGACCTGCCTGGCCAACATGGTGAAACCCTATCTCAAAAAAAAAAAAAAAAAGAAAAAGGAGAAGGCAGTAGCTAGTAAACTCTGAAGACCATTTCTACACAAAGTAAAGCATTAGTTCTAAAATGCTGGAGACTTAGGTACTTTCTTCTCAAATATGAAATATAGCATATGTGTAAACTGTCATATTATTCAAATGAAACTTAGACCAGATGTAGGTTTCTTCCTAAAATTACAACATAAAGGACAGTTATTCTTTGTGTACCTAGTTAGGGTTGAATCTTTTGTAAATTCTCAAGAATCAGTTCCTCTATCTTTTACAGGAAAAGCCACCGAGTTGCTACTTGAGAGAAAAACTGCAAAAGCATAGGGTATGTGTCAGGGCTACTCATTTTCCCACATTACTAAGTCAAATGAACTCTAGTTATCAAAAATGTTTAATGCCTCTTAGGAAAAAACACCCCATTCTTTTGAGCTGTTAACTAGACTCACAAACCTCCTGTAAACTTTTGAGCCTAACTGTACCCACCCACACCTTAGAAAACTGAGTAACTGCTATAGTTTTTACAAGGATTATTCAGGAACATTAAATTCTCTTTGTGAGTACGTTAAGAATTTTTATTACTTGACCTGAACTAAGGATCATTTTTACAAAGGAAAAAACCAAAACCCAAAGAAAGAGACCCACTCAGCACTGTTAGTATGACAGCTGTGACTACAACTATACCCAGACATAGAAGACACCGGAAAAAGCAAAACATGAAACTACTCTCTTGGCCTAAGGGTTGTCAAAGGCCAAAAAATGTCATCACCCTTTATAGTTTGAAAAAAAATTCACAGACTTGTTAACGGTCATTACTTTATAGAGAACTATATTTTGTATCCCAAAATCAAAAAAATATTTTATGAACCAATCACATGCAAAGGCCCTCTAGAAGGTTTGTGAGAACCAGTCAGGAGTGAAGAGGGCAGAGGAATTCAACAATTCTTAGACAAACATATCACCTCCAAGTTGCCTAGAAAGTTCACCCTAGGTCATGTACAAATTTGTTGTTACATTTAAAGCTTCTGTGAAACAAATCAGTGGTATCAGCTTCTTCTGGATAAGAATGCCAGCCTTTCTTCCAAGGCCACTAGAGCAGGCAATACTAAATTACCTCATTAGGCTGACTCAAAATGTGGCAGGGCTTTCTCCCAGAGTGACCTCAGCTATTGGTACTAATGTGGGCTAATCTATTAGTTTCCATCATTGCCCCCCTAGAATGGGAGCCAAGAAGCATGTTTTGTACCTCTTTACACCATCAGGCTAGCAAAGTACTAACAATCCCAACATTTGTTAGGTACCTACTCTACGCCAGGAGCAGAGGACTCCGAGATGAATGAAAAAGATAGAACAGGTCGTCTTGGAAAGCTTGGGCTCTACTGGAGATAGACCTGGGATATAAAGTAGCAGCTAGAGCTGGGCACAGTACCTTATACCTATAATCCCAGCACTTTGGGAGGCCGAGGCAGAAGGATTGCTTGAGCCCAGGAGTTTGAGACCAACCTGGGCAATATAGTGAGACCTCGACTTTATAAAAATAAAAATTTTTTTTAAAGACACAGCTGCATTGATAGCAGGGCTTTAGAAGAGATATGCCAGCTTGTATGAAAACACACAGGTGACGAAGCAAACCTCTGGTGCAAGGAAGCACACATTTGAGCTGGAAGGTACAAGCTAGACTGAATGGGAGAGGCATCCTCAACAAAGTGCTTAGCGATGGTATAGAGGAATGAAGGGTGAGCATGAGTTTGGAGAACGCTGCCCTTTCTGGTGTAGCTAGAATGGAAGCCACATGGGAGGGAAGGACTGGAAGCTGGATGCCATGGTAAGGAGGAGTTTGAACTTTGCAAGTTCAAGTTATGGAAGCATCAGAATTAGGTATACAGAGGGGTGACTGATTCAGATCTGGTTTTAGAACAATTAATTACTCTAGTGATGATCTGAAGAATCTATCAGTGGAGGAGAGGGGACTGTTGAGGAGCCATATTGATGGGTAACCGGTTCCACTCCCTTCTGCAGTGTGAAACTAGAAATCACTGCAGGCTCATAAGCAACATCTGAGAACCTAGACTTCTAGTGTGGTGGGAAGGATAGCATAGTGACCAACCAATGAAATGTGGCAGAGGGGATCACCAACTACTCCAAAGTCCCCAGCCCTCCCAGATACACAAAATGTGTACACGGAATGGCTGGTGCCAAACTACATCATCTGGTAACAATGACCCAGCTAGAATTCCAATGTTCCTGAACATGGAGAGCATAAAGGAACACGCCCAGCCTATTTGCCAGTATTAGCTGTTACCAGAAACAAATTAGCATAAACACTGTAGGGAGGGATGCCAAATTGTACAAAATATATATAGGCTCAGGCAGGCCTCAGAAAAAGTACCTGCAAGCCAGGCACAGTGGCTCACGCCTGCAATCCCAACTTCAGGAGGCCAAGGTGGGAGGATCGCTTGAAGCCAGGAGTTTAAGACCCACCTGGTCAACACAGCAAAACCTCATCTCTATTTGAAAAAAAGAAAGAAAAAACACTGCAAGGAACAAAAATTGCCAAAAGGATTCTGTAATCTAAAAGATCAGAAGACAGTTTTCTTCAACAAAGAGAAAAGGGAAAGAAACACATAAGAAAAGGTCGTAATTTCAGTAGCTAAGTCAAAAAACCTCCATAGGAAATTTCTTATTTGTTTCTACCGTGAAATTCAGTATACATTCAATTACATTATTCAATACACCAGGTATCTTAGGTTTTGAGGAGCTATTCGTGATAAAATGCAAAATGTAGGAGGAGCAACGGCAGATAAGCTGCAGCTAAGAAAAAGCAGCATTACCATTATCCCCCAGCTGACTTTCTGGAACCATCTGTTGTGGTTTACTCACTTCCAAAAACACCGAAGTATTCCTATAAATATGCCAGTGATGTCAAATAACAATAGCAAAAAGTTCTTCCCTCCACTATTTCTACTTTTGCTCCCAGTTAATTTAATATCCGTCTAGACAATTACAAAGGTATTTACACCATTTCCAAAGTACTGATCAGATGCCTAAATTTAGTTCACTCAAACCAGGGCTAAATGAGAGCATTAGATCTAATGGGTCACTGAAGATGACTAGAACTTCCCAATCTCTCCACGTCATTTCCGTTAGTCGTTTTTTTTTTAAGTGAAGTGAGTCATAGCATATAGATATTTCTCTCCTGCACAAAATAGTTTTTTTTTTCCTCTGAAGAAAATGATATTTAAATAAACGTTATTGGCAAATTTTAATATTCATCTTTTTGGAATATAACATAAGCTGTATATCAATAAGGAATTTTAGTGAACCATTGTTACATGGTTTTAACCAAGTCAGGGATTAGATTATATTTCATAACAAAAACAGCTATAAAAACAAACGTCAATTGGAAGAGTGGCCCATTTTACAAAGCCTGCCTTTAACATGGAATAAATCTTGCCTTCATGTCGCAAGCTACTATTGCAGTCTCCTTTATCTGAAACAATCAAATCATTCACATTGAAATATAGTGAATGGTGTCAGAGAATCAAAGAATTTTGAGAAGAGAAAACAAGCAAAACACCTGACCCAGCCCCTCTTAAACTACAGATGTAGGCGGCACATGAGCTATTCTTTTCATTCACTCAACCCTCTCCTCTCATTCTAGCTCCATAAAACCAATCTCTTTTCCTCTCCCGGGCTCGCTCTCTCCTTTCAGACAGCTAGGCCAAATCAAACAACTAGATGATTTTAAAGTGTTTAAATGCTAGAAAACAATGTTTAAAGCTATCTATATACACTATCAAAGCTGACTTTTTATAGACCTAAATGCTTATTAGCATCTATGCTGTTACTAGCATTAAAGATTAAAAATACAGTTATGCTCACTTTATCAAACTGACCTGGCATAGAATCTCTGCCTGAAAAATTTGTTTTCTAAGCTGCCATATTCCTCAGCACTCTGTCCTCCAGAGTCCTCCTGACTCTTTTTTTTTCCCAATAGTTTTTGAGTTTTTACATATTTTTGTTTTAATTAGAAAATAAGAGTAACTGACCTGTTTATCAAGTTGTAAGCAAAAATTACATTGCTTCTCTAATCACAATAGGCTAGGCAAGCTCAAACTATGTCTTTGTATAAGGCTGCCCTCATTTTGACATGCAATAAAATATTAATTTTTTTAAACTTCTATTTTCTGCCAATTGTAAATACATTTCCTTGAATCCTTGAAAAATAATGGTTTTGGTAAAGTGATACATAATTAGCCACTTTAGATTCAAGGTCATTTGAACGGTTTTAGAAAATGCTGCAGTTGCATGACAAAGAGTTACCTTTACAGTTAAAAAGGAGAAAAGCAGCCGGGCGGGGGCAGTGGCTCACGCCTGTAATCCCAGCACTTTGGGAGGCAAGACAGGCAGATCACTAGGTCAGGAGTCCAACCATGACCAACATGGTGAAACCCCATCTCTTAAAAAGAGAAAAGCTTCTGATTTCAAGACTTTAGAAAAGACAAATATCCATACAGTGGAGGTGAGAAAAGCCCACCGTGACAATTTTCTAAGACCAAAAGAAACTACCTCCAGGAATGTGGCAATCCATTAAGAAGCAGGGAAAATCTCAATACCTTGACTACCTTGTGGGCTTTGTGGGAGAAAAACTTAAGAACAATGAAGGAACTTAATTGAAAACTGACACACTCCATGATAGTTGCATGCTTAACAGTTTTAACAGTGCTTGGGTGACAGGTCAGGTCACCCTGGCTTAAAACTGTAAGAAACAGGTCGGGGAGAGTGGCTCACGCCTGTAATCTCAGTTCTTTGGGAGGCTGAGGCGGGAGGATCACGAGGTGAAGAGCTGGAGACCAGCTTGGCCAACATGGTGAAACCCTCATCTCTACTAAGAATACCAAAATTAGCCAAGCATGAGTGTGGTGGAGAAAAGATTTCTCTCCACAATGTTTCCACTTGTGATGGGGTGTATCATAATCAACTCCAACACTTCAGACCAACAATTTTCATTTAAAGCCACATAAGACTCAACTGCATTAAGCTGATGCAGAAAATCTGTCTACACATTCTCCAAGTCACTTGCAGAATTCATTCAACTAATTCAGAGACCAGATATGACATACAAATTTTATATACTGATCAATCATATGTATTAATATACAGATTACAGTGGTTAGAAATATTAGTCTAGCAGAAACTAATATAAACACTACAGTGCAAATAAAAAGAATCCCATCAAATAAGCTTGATATAAATACACATGAAAATCAAGGCTGCCAAAAAAAGGCTTTTGTTAGTCAAGCAGACCAAAGAACTGCTTAAAGCTTTTTTCCTTTTTAAGCAGAGCTCAAAACAGCTGATGGATCTCACAATTTGCCTTTTGAGCCTATAAGCTGAAAACAGAATAAACGGCCTTCTCCTTTTATACAAGTAACAAAATCTCTCTATTCTGTATATCGCTTAATTAAAGATACTGTGCAAGTGTGGTTTTAATCTTCACAGCCCCCGCAATGACATTTAATTGGGAGTACGTATTTTCTTCAGAGGATTTAGCTGCTTATAAAAGGAAAATCTCTTTGTGTTTTTAACTATTTGTATATCGATATACAAGAAACCCTACTTTCCTAACTTTTTAACACACAGAGATGAAGACTAAGACAAGGTCATCTCAGCCATGACCAAAGACTAAGCTGCTCATTGAGAAACGATGCTATTTTAGAGAGGGCTAAAACGCTAACCTTCCTGATTCCCTGCCCGAAAAGACAGTATCATGGCCCCAGTGGAGTGGGTACCGCAGGCCTCCTGGCTAGAAGGTTCTTTAGCCCCATATTCTCATGGCTTTCTGCTCCTCCTGGTTCAGCTCACAAAGCAAATGTCTCTGCCTCTGAAAGGCCTTCGCTGATCCCTGTCTCTAAGGCAGCCGGCACCTGTACTGGCTATGCAGTCACCCTGTATCCCGTTAGGCAGTCGTTCTCTTCACAGCACCTGTAACTGTCTGAATTATTCGCTCCTGTGTTTGATTGCCCTATTCGACACTACGCTTCACTAAGACTAGGATCTTGCCTGTCCTGCTTAGCAAACACCATCTCCAGTGCCTAAGCGATGCCCAGTACAGAATAGGCTCGTCAACTCCTATCCAATAAATGAATGAACAGAAAGGGGGAAGGGGACTGTCATCCCTGGGACTCGACGCACACTGAGATTAGGGGAAAGGAAACGTGAAGCGGGGTGAGCAACCTTTTCCCCCAGGGAAACAAAGGGAGAGAGTCTGAGGTGGTCCAATCCAGAAAAGGAAATAGTGGGGGTGCCAAATCACCCCAGGGGACAAAGAGTGGACAGGCAGGGGGCGGGGTCGGGGTGCGAGGGATTCACGCTTAGAGCACAGACCCGCGGCGCCCCGGCTTGAGAGGTCACCAGGGCTGGAGACTAGGAGGGAGGTGGGGGATTGAAGGGGTCTCCAAGGCCGCGGAGAGAAACAGGCCCACCAGGGGGATAAAGAGAGCGAGGGGCGCAGTGCGTCGCTGTCCCACCGAATCCTCAAGCAGTAGGGGCGAGGCAGAGTCGAGACCCAGAGGGAGTCTGGGGCCTGGGAACCTGAGGGGGATGTTCACGCGGCCTAAGCGAAGGGCCCGCCACGCTCCGGGGCGCTCCCGCACCTGGTAAATGGCCGCCCAGCTCCCGGACTTGTCGATCTGCTCGAACTCCTTTTCCATCTCCATGACGGGCCAGGGCGGCTGCTGTGCCTCCTCCTCAGCCCACTGCGCTGTCTGCCGCTCTAGGCCGCGTCCCGCTCTTAGCCGCGAGGCCCGCTGCAAGCCCAGTCTCCTGCCGCTACCGCCGCCCTAGCCGCCGCTGCTGCTTCATGTCAACCGGCGGCCGGAACTACGCACCGCGCCTGCCAGGGGCTCCGCCCCTGAAGCATAAGGACCAATCAGCGATCGAGAATGTCGACAAGCACTTCCGCGGGGAGGAGCCGGGGGAGGTGCTAGGGGAAGTAGCCATAGCACCGCGAGACGTCTAATAGGTCGCGCTCCCTCCTCCCCTCGGCAGCTCTGGGCTCGGGCGTGGTGCTAGCCCGTTGCCTAGGCGACCTCGGGAACCCCGCGCATGGCGCGTGGGCTCGCCAGGCCCTGGAGGTCCTTGAGTTCCAGCTTCCACCCGGCCTTTTGAGGCACAGAGTGAGTGGCCTTAAAGTAGTCATGCACCGCCGGGCGCGGTGGCTCATGCTTGTAATCCCAGCACTTTGGGAGGCCGAGTCGGGCGGATCACGAGGTCAAGAGATCGAGACCATCCTGGCCAACATAGTGAAACCCCATCTCTACTAAAAATACAAAAATTAGCTGGGCGTGGTGGCGTGTGCTTGTAGTCCCAGCTACTCGGGAGGCTGAGGCAGGAGAATTGCTTGAACCC